>QRFJ01004983.1:0-74268 GCA_006176705.1 Cocos nucifera | reverse complement strand
TGTTTGATCCATTTGAAAGAGTTTTTGATGATGTCGTGATAAGATCATGATATATGTCCATTACCCATAACGAACTGAACTAACTGGATACACAAATAAGGATTTGAATTGGCTTCTGATTCAGACAACTAGAATGATCGATCATCTAAATCATTCTAATTGCTCCCAAAATCCACCAGTGACACCTAGCAGTATATGGTGGCAACCCATCAAAACTGAAAAATGAACCTCTTGGTGCAGCTACTTGTGTGATTAAGTTCTTCTATCTTGAGCCCCGATCAGATTAGGGTTAAGGTGAACTCGTCAAACCCTAATTTCTATCATATGATTTAATCATTCGATTCAAGTCCGATGTGAAAACCTTAATAGAAACTCTTTCTATTATTTCACTCTGCCATGGCCATGGGCTTATGGACTTGATTCTCATGATCCTCATAGGGCTGCTCCTCATCCACCGAGGTAGATAGATTTTCTCTTGGTGCAATCCAATTCTTATAACGAACATGCTATAGCCAACATACACCTCCGGATTCCGAATGGCTAGGAGATTGAGTCATGGTGTAGTCAAACTATAACACCCTTAAGATGAACTGTCGATGCACCTTAGGTCAAAGAACAAGACACACCACTGCAGCTTCGAGTCAGTCATCGATAAGAAGGTAGATTTCCTTATGACTGCTCGAGGTGGTCAAGCTCAGTGCCCTCATTCTCTAACGAGTACCTGTACTCTCACTTTGGTGTCTCTACAATATAGACTCAAGACTCATCTACTATAAAAAAGTGATTGTACACCAACCTTCCAAATCAATCACCATCCTCATGATGATTCTACGGTCGGGAGCATTTTATAAGTTAACAACAAAAATTCATGTCTTGAATTTTCAACTCTTGAAAATATGAATTATCATTACCATTAACTCAAGGGATGTATCATAGATACTAAATACACATTTGTGATAGAAAATAACCTATTTTGTTATTTATAGTCAAAATTATAATTTTGCCCCTAGAAGTGTATTACAAGTGTCAGCCAATTTTGGCTTCTAGCACGCACATATCTAACAAACTCCCACTTGACCTAAAGCCAAATCTAAGTCCCATCTTCTCAAGATGGGCTTCGATCTTCTACTGACCCAACGGCTTTGTAAGTGGATCCACCGCATTATCTCGGAGTCGACTCTCTTGACCTTGACGTAACCCTTCTCGAGGTAATCACAGATGAGGTGGTATCACCGCTCGATGTGCTTAGATTTTTGGTGAGACCTCGGCTCCTTAGCTAAAGCTGTGGTGCCATTGTTGTCGTAGTATAGAGGAATGGCTGATGGCATTACTCTAATTTGTGTGGCAAACTTCTTATACCAGAATGCCTCCTTCATAGCTTCTGATGCAGTGATGTATTCTGCTTCCATGGTGGAATCTGCTATCATAGTTTGCTTGAAACTCTTCTAACTGACAGCACTATCATTACACACAAACAGACTCTCAGATGTTGACTTTCGATCATCTACATCGGACATAAAATTTGAGTCTGTATATCCTTGGACTTGGAGTTCTCCATTACCAAAGACCAACAACATATCCTTAGTTCTTCTTTAGTACTTAAGGATACATTTCATAGAAATCCAATGTTCTTCACCTGGATTCGACTGATATCTACTTGTGACACTCACAGCATAGGCTATATCAGGTCATGTACATAACATGGCATACATGAGGCTTCCTATTGCTGAAGCATAAGGGATCTTGCTCATGCATTTTATTTCCTCAGGTGTGCTAAGACACATCTTCTTGGAAAGATGAATACCATGTCTGAAGGATACTAATCCCCTCTTAGAGTTTTTCATGCTAAACCTCTTTAGCACTTCCTCTATGCACATCTTCTGCGAAAGTCCTAGCATCCTATTCAGTCTATCTCTATAGACCTTAATTCCTAGAATAAAGGATGCTTCACCTAGGTCTTCCATAGAGAATTCTTTGGATAACCACATTTTAACTATGGTTAACATGGGAATATCATTTCCAATAAGAAGGATATCATCCACGTACAATACGAGGAAGACAACAGCGCTTCCACTGACCTTTTTGAAGACACATGGCTACTCCTTGTTTTTGATTAAACTAAATAATTTGATCACATCATTAAAATGAGTGTTCCAGCTCCGAGATACTTGCTTAAGTCCATATATGGACCTTTGCAGCTTTCATATCTTGTGATCAGCATCACTGGATGTGAAACCTAGCGACTATTCCATATAGATATCTTCCTTAAGATATCTATTTGAGAATGTTGTTTTCACATCCATTTGCCATATTTCATAATCAAAATAGGCTACAACAACAAGCAATGTGCGGATGGATTTTAGCATAGCTACTAGCGAAAAGATATTCTGATAGTCAATGCCTTCATGCTGACTATAATCTTTTGCTACTAATCTAGCTTTGAATGTCTCCATATTTCTATCTGCACCAATCTTTCTCTTGTAGATCCATTTACACCCAATAGGTACTATACCTTCTGGTGGATCTACCAAGGTCCAGACTTGGTTTGAGTGCATCGAGTTAATTTCTGACTTCATTGCCTCTAGCCATTTCTCAGAGTCGATATCCGATATCGCCTTGTTATAGATTTTGGGATCATCACCATGAACCCCATTACCTACGAGGAACATTTTCTCTACTTCCTCTGAAATAGTACCTAAGTACCTCTCAAGGGAGGATGAAAAACTCTTTTCGATCTATGAGGTGGAGGAGGTAGTGATTGTATTAGCTCAACCTAATTTGGTTCCAATTGGTCCTTAGCTCGTTGTTCTTATGAGACTTTCTCATCAAGCTTGATCTGCTTTCCAATGCCGCTATCTTGAATAAACTATTTTTCAAGAAAGATGGCATGTCGACTCACAATCACATTATGATCTTCTTGGAATGTAGAAATAATATTCTAATGACTCTTTAGGATATCCTATAAATCGAGCTCTAAAGGATCTAAAGTCTAACTTACCCGCTTGTTGTCTTTTGACATGAGCCGGACAACCCCAAATTCTGAGATGACTCAGACTTGGTTTTTTACCATGCCATATCTCATACGGTGTGGTAGGAACAATTTTAGAAGGAACCCTATTCAGTAAGTATATTGCAGTTAACAAACCGTATCCCAAAGAAAATCAGGAAGGTCTGTGAAGCTCATCATGGATCGGACCATATCTAATAGGATCCGATTCTTCCATTCTGAAATTCCATTGAGTTGAGGTGTTTCAGGTGGAGTCCATTGAGAGACTATGCCATTTTTCTTAAGATAGTCCAAGAATTTCTGACTAAGGTATTCACCTCCTCGATCTGATCAAAGAACCTTAATGGATTTTTCAGTTTGTTTTCCTACTTCATGTCTGAATTCCTTGAACTTTTTAAAAGCTTCAGATCTTGTGTCTCATAAGATACACATACCTATACCTAGATAGATCATCGATAAAGGTGATGAAATAGACAAAATTGCCTCTAGCCGACACATCAAATGAGTCACACACATCAGTATGTACTAGGACAAGAAGATCCGTGGCCCTTTCTCCATGTTCTATAAAAGAAAGTTTAGTCATTTTGCCATGAAGATAAGATTCATAAATTGGATATGACTCAGAAGTCAATGGACTCAATAGCCCAATTTTCTCCAATTTGTTAACCCTATCTTCTACTATATGACCTAGTCTTAGGTGCCATAGATACCTATCGTTTGGACTATCCCTAGGTCATTTCATGGCATTCATATTTTGCTCAATATTAAAAATAGATACATCAATATGTAACTGGTAAAGATTGTTAATAAGAAAACCACTTATAATTTTATTTCTTTCATAAAGAATGTTACAATGGTCCTTAAGAAAACTAATTACATAGCTTTCTAGTGCTAGACATGAAACAGAAATCAAATTCCTGCTTGCTGTAGGTACATAATAATAGTCTTTTAAAACTAAATCTAAACTAGATGGTAGTCAAAGAGGATATGTTTCCACCGCCATGATAACAACTCTTGCTTCATTTTCGATGCATAGGATCATCTCGCGATCCCTCAGCCTCCTGCTATCCTTAAGACCCTGCATGAAAGTGACCAAATGAGCACTAGAACCAGAGTCAAGCAACAACTGGATGCAGAAGAAATGATAAGGTTAGATTTAATAACGAGCATACCTCCAGAAGGACCTACCTCCTTCTTATTCTTTAGGGTGGCCAGGTAAGTAGGGCAGTTTCGCTTCCAGTGGCCATCATTGTTGCAATGAAAATACTTTTCTTTGTCAGCGACCTTCTTCTTTAGCTCTATCTTTTTCTTCTTTCCTCCCTCCACCATCTACTTTTTCACAGACTTCTTCTTCTTTCTAAAAGACTTTTTCTTGGAAGAAGTCCATTCCATAGCAAGCACTGAGCCTTTAGAATCTTTCATGGAAAGCTCAGCAGTAACCAGCATATTCATAAGTTCGGCCAAAAAATTTTGAAGTTTATGCATATGGTAGTTCATGATGAACTGCCATATGCATCAGTCAAGGATTGTAGAATTATATCATTCTACAGATTCAGGTCCAACTTCACTCCAAGCTTCTCAAGCTCTTTCAAGTCCTTGATTATCATCAGACAATGATCTTGGACTGACTGTCCATCATGTATTTTAGCCTTGAAAAGTCATTTAATGACTTGATACTTGGCTATGCGACTTCGTTCACCAAACATCTCTTGTAGGTGAGCCAACATTTAATGGGTAGTCCTGATATCTTCATGTTGGCACTAAAGTTCATCAGACATCGAGCCTAACATATAATATCTGGCCTTGTTATCTTCATCCATCAACTTATCAAGAGACGCTCTTTGTTCAGTGGATGGACGAGCTAGTAAGGTGGGAGGGTCTTGGTCCAATACATGAGTTAACTTCTCGAAACCCAAAATAATTTTGAAGTTCTAGAGCCAATCCTTGTAATTAGATCCGATCAATCTATGGGTGTCCAAGATACGTGCTAGTGGGTTGGATGCAGATATTTTTCTATAGAGAGTCAAAGTTTCTAGTTAGATATTATAATTAAGACTTAACCAATTTATTTAGGAGTTTTATTTTTAAATAAATTAGCTTCAACTATTTTCTCGGATCCCTACACTTCCTCTGTAGAGATGCAAAAATCTCCATGATTAATGATTTTTAGTGGATGGTGCGGTCCCACCAACTGACTCATCACCTCACCTAACAGTTATTGGTGATGGGTCAGCCAATGAGTGAATAACTCTTATTCAATGATTCTCTAATTATGGTGCACCCAAACTTGGTCTCTAATTCATGAATCTCATCGTGTCTGAAATATTGATCCACTCAGTTAAGTCAGACCCACCATTTGCATAGATTGAATTTCTAATTGAGTCTCTCATCATGTTTGAAATATTAAGCCCAATCCATCCTCCAACCCATAGCATCCAATGCCTAATAGACATGGTTGCATCTTTTCGGTGTAACTGAACCACTGTAATCAGTCAAAAATAATCAACCTCGGGAAGGACCCACCCATCTACAATGGTGGAAGATCTTAGACTTAATCTTTTCTTAGAAAGATTTGATTTAGATCTCATTAAACCAGACTTGACATAGTCATAACCATTATGACTAACCTAGTGGCATGGGTTAGCTCAGATTATTGACCATCTCAGATCAGAATTGAGCCAACAAATAAGGCTAGATAAGTGAGATTGGTGGAAGGGATATGCTATTAACTCAATAAGAATGCATTCGAGTCGAGTAGCTCCCAATTAAAAATCAGTCGATTGTATCTGCCAAACTTACCTTAGACACCAAATTATTGAGCCAGAATCAATCGGATTAGCCTACAATCCAGACTCTAACCACTGAGCCTAATTAGATCTTAGCTTGATCGATCACTCATGTGACTCGATCTTGATTCAAACTTAATCCTATTAGGCTGATCAATTTAAGCACCATTGATCCCATCTAACCAACTCTTGATTTGGTTTGATCAACTGCTTAGATCTAATTGAGCTACCCAAGCCCAAACCTAATATTATGAATATATCTTAGATCTAAAATTCTAAATTTTAGACTAAATTAATATTTCATAATCTTAATTCTTAATTAAGTTTAGGGTTCACAAACAAAACATGTATATTAAATCCTAGGATTTTAGGATCTAGAATTTTGTAGAAAGTAAATTCTTGATTTCTGATTAAGGATGAATGCGCAGCACCCCTATACATCATAAGAACACCCCATCGAATGGAAGGAGAGGATATTTAAACCCTACTTTGTTCTTATGACTGGACGGCCAAGGAGAACGTCTTAATTAGAAATATATAAAACTACAAAATTAGTTAGATCTACAACATATATCTTATATGCAAAATTGATCTAACTATGAATATATTTTGCATACATCTCATGTATCATATCATGCATATTTTTAGATCTAAATTATTCCATGATTATTTAAAAAATTAAATTTAAATTGATCACATCAAAATAAATTCTAATCTAGATAATTATGTAGAACTATTCTACAACTAGTCTAAACATGCAATAATCATATCTCATATGATCCAAAAATTAAATAATTTTATTTTTTTATTTTTTAGATTTTATTATAATAATTATAATATTAAAAAATAATAAATAAATAGATCTAAAATTATAACTTAATCAAATTAAATTATGAACATGTAAGACTATGTATAGAATAGTTCTATTTTACAACTAGTCATGCATCTTGTAAAACTTAGATCTAAATTATTTAATTTTAAATTTTTTAATTTTAGATCTAATTACATCTCATGTGATATCTAAAATTTTTTATTTAATAGATCAATTTAAATCAAATCTAAATAATTTTTAGAACCTTGCTCTGATACCAGTTGAAGGAAAAATTCTGATTTTTTAGATCAGGTTCTTTCATATCTGATTGAATCAAGAGAGGTATTTCAAAAAAATTTCTTATGAATCTAGATTAGATTTAAGATATTTTAGATCTAATTTTATAGATCTAATAAATAAAAATAAAAATAAATTAAATTTGATTTAATTTGTACCTTGATGTTGGGTAATCAAATTATCCTTCGATGATCCTACTATTTGCCTGAGGTTCTGGATCTAGCCACGCAAGTGCCTGGCCTCTATTAGTATTCACTTAGGCTGGATCTAGAGATCTTCTCCTTCTTTATTACCTCACCAAATATCATATCTGAATCTAATTTGGAAGATCTTCAAAACTTCTTTCGAATATCTGCAATCATCTCTGCAGCAGTGCTGCCTTCTTCCTTTCTCGTCACCTTTCTCTTGCCTGGATCGCACCAAACTGGAGCCCAAATCTCCTTAGGCATGGAGAAGAGAGAGAGGACCAGAAGATGGCACGGAGGAGGGAGACGGGCAGCCTTGGGGTGTGGGCTAAGAGAGAACTCTATTAAAGTTAGGTGCATATGGGGTTTATATAAACCCTGCTGCACCATGCAGTGCCACATCATCCCGACTAATCATATTGCTTCGTACAATCAGATCTAAATCTGATTGGTGGGATGATATCATCTAATCCAATCAGATGAGAGCCTCCTCAATTCATCCTTAGATGGCGCCTGAAACTGGTCAAAGTCTATTCCTAGGCACCACCTAAGTAGAATCCAAGAAGCAACCTAGAGTCCCATCTATATGGGACTCCAGGCATCCCTATCCATGGGCACACGCCTCCCTAGGTGTGTGCCCCCTCCTTTCTAATTTCTAGCAAGGGGATAAGCCTCTATCTTCTCTCCTATGGGTGCATGACACATGGGCAGATGTCTAAGTGTCAAAGGTCAATGTTTGACCAAAGTCAAAAGACAAGAATTAGCAGATGACGAAAAATGGGAAGTATCGTCTCAAATTTATCTCATAAATTAAGACAATCTTTTTTTGATCTAGACAAGCTCCAATCAGACCAAGTAAAGGTACCTAAGTAAGCACAAACACATTTAGCTCAGTCGAGACAACTTTTAATGATAGTAGAAGGAGAACGTTAGGCTCAATCGTGTGCTAGCATGATTTTCTTGAACCTAATTGAATCTTATTCAAATCAATTGAACTGGATTAGTTCAATTGATGATATCCAAATCCAAACCCTTATTTGTATGATCCAATTAGGTTCAATTCTATATGGTAATGGGATATGTTGCGATATCTATCATCAAGATCATCAAAACTCCTTTCGATGGATCAGAACTCTTCTGATTCAGAAAATAATCGATCATCTAAATCATTCTAATTGCTCCCAAAATCCATCAGTAACACCTAGCAGTATATGGCGGCAATCTATCAAAATTAAAAATGAACCTCTCGAGGTAGCAACCTGTGTGATAAAGTTCTTCTATCTTGAGCCTCGATCAGATTAGGGTTAAGGTGAACTCATCAAATCCTAATTTCTATCATATGATTTAACCATTCGATTCAAGTTTGATGTGAAAATCTTAATAGAAACTCTTTCAATTATTTCAGTCTATCATGGCCATGGGCTTATGAACTTGATTCTCATGATCCTCATAGGGCTTCTTCTCATCCATCTGTTAGATATGTGTGCTCTAGAAGTCAAAATTGGCTGACACTTATAATATACTTCTAGAGGCAAAATTATAATTTTGACTATAAATAATAAAATAGATTATTTTCTATCACATATGTACATTTAGTGTCTGTGATACATCCCTTGAGTTAATGGTAATGATAATTCTTATTTTCAAGAGTTGAAAATTTAAGACAAGAATTTTCATTATTAACACATAAAATGCTCCTGACTGTAGGATCATCATGAGGATGATGATTGATCCGGAAGGTTAGTGTACAATTACTTCTTTATAGTAGATGAGTCTTGAGTCTATGGTGTAGAGACACCAGAGCGAGAGTATAGATACTCGTTAGAGAATGAGGGCACTGAGCGTGACCACCTCGAGTAGTCATAAGGAAGTCTACCTTCTCGTCGATGACTGACTCGAAGCTGCAGTGGTGTGTCTGGTTCTTTGACCTGAGGTGCATCGATAGTTCACCTTGAGGGTGTTATAGTTTGACTACACCATGACTCGATCTCCTAGCCATTCAAAATCCTGAGGTGTATGTTGGCTATAGCATGTTCATTGTAGGAATTGGATTGCACCAAGATGGAATCTATCTACCTCGGTGGATGAGGAGCAGCCCTATGATGATCATGAGAATCAAGTCCATAAGCCCATGGCCATGGCAGAGAGTGAAATAATAGAAAGAGTTTCTATTAAGATTTTCACATCAACTTGAATCGAATGATTAAATCATATGATAGAAATTAGGGTTTGACGAGTTCACCTTAACCCTAATCTGATCGGAGGCTCAACATAGAAGAACTTAATCATACGGAAGCTACACTAAGAGGTTCATTTTCAATTTTGATGGGTTGCCACCATATACTGCTAGGTATCACTGGTGGATTTTGGGAGCAATTAGAATGATTTAGATGATCGATCATTCTAGTTGTCTAAATCAGAAGAGTTCTGATCCATCGAAAGGAGTTTCGATGATGTTGATGATGGAGATCACGACATATCCCATTACCATACAGAACTGAACCTAACTGGATCACACAAACAAGGGTTTAGATCTGGATATCATCAATTGGACTAATCCAATTTAATTAATTTGAATTAGATTCAATTAGATTTAAGGAAATTATGCTAGCACACGATTGAGCCTAACATTCTCCTTCTATTATCATTATAAGTTGTCTCGACTGAGCCAAATATGTTTGTGCTCACTCAGGTACCTTTACCTAGTCTGACTGAAGCTTGTCCAGGTTAGAAAAGGGATGTCTTAATTTATGAGATAAATTTGAGACAACACCTGCCATTTTTCATCACCTGCTAATTGTTGTCCTTTGACTTTGGTCAAACGTTGACATTTAACCCTTGGACATCTGCTCATGTGTCATGCACTTATTAGACAGTAGATAGGGGCTTGTCCTCTCACTAAAATTTGAAAAAAAGGGGGTGCATGCCTAGGATGACGTGCGCCCATGGATAGGGATGCTTGGAGTTCCATACGGATGGGACTCCAAGTTGCTTCTTGGATTTAAACTAGGTTACCCTTACCTATAGACTTTGATCAGTCCTAGGTTCCATCTAAGGATGAATCTCTAAGGCTCTCATCTAATTGAATCAAGCAATGTCATCCCATCAATCAGATTTAGATATGATTGTATGAAGCAATGCGATTGGCCGAGATGATGCAGCACTGCATGGCGCAGTAGGGTCTATAAATAAACCCTATCTGCACCCAACCTATAGAGAGCTTTCTCCTAGCTGGGCTCCAAGGCTGCCCCTCTCCTTGCTCCACACCATCATCTGATCTTCTCTCTCCTCTCCAAGCCCAAGAGAAGTTGGGCACGAGTTTGGTGTGATTCGGGCAATCAAAAGATAATAGAAAAGCAAGAAGGCAGCCCTGCTACAAGAGACAGCAGCACATCTTCAAAAGAAGTTTTGAAGATCCTCCAAATTAGATCTAAATCTAATTTTTGAAGAAAAAAAAGAGAATGAGAAGATCTCCAGATCCAGCCTGAGTGGATACCGGTAGAGGCCAGGTGCTTGCATGGCTAGATCCAAAACCTCGAGCAATCAGCAGGATCATCAAAGAATAATCAGATTACCCAATATCAAAGTAACATTAATTTAGATTTAATTTAATTTAATTTTTTTATTTATTAGATCATAAAATTAGATCTAAAAAATGTTATATCTAATTTGAATCTAAAAAATTTTTTTTGAAATATGCCTCTTGATCCAATCAAATTTGAACGAACCTGACCTGGAAAAATCTGATTTTCTCCTTCAACTGGTATCAGAGCTAGATTGCATAAAATTTATTTAGATCTAATTTAATATAATAAATTAATAATTTTAAATATCACATAAGATATGATTAGATCTAAAATTAGAAAATTAAAAAATTAAAATTAATTAATCTAGATCTAAAATGTATGAGATATATAACTAGACTAGGAATAGAATTATTTTATGTGTAGTCTAGTATAATCATAATTTTTATTTGATTAAATATGATTTTAAGATCTATTTATTTACTATCTTTTGATATTATAAATATTATAATCATATCTAAAAATAAAAAATAAATTAAATTTAATTTGTTCATATGAGATATGATAGTTGCATGTTTAGACTAGTTGTAGAATAGTTCTACAAAAGGGTCTAGATTAAATTTTATTTGATGTGATCAAATTTAAATTTAATTTTTTAGATGATTATGAGATAATTTAGATCTAAAAAATATGCATGATATGATGTATACAAAATATATTTTAATTAGATCAATTTTTATATGAGATATATGCTTAGATCTAATTAGTTTTTATAGATTAGTTGTATTTCTGATTAAGGCGTTCTCCTTGGCCGTCCGATCATAAGAACAAAGTAGGATTTAAAGACCCTCTCCTCCCATTTGATGGGGTGTTCTTATGATGTGTAGGGGTGCTGCGCGTTCATCCTTAATCAAAAATTGAAAAACTTACTTTCTGCAAAACCCTAGATCCTGAAACCCTAGGATCTTATTTACATATTTTATTTATGAATCCTAAACTTAATTAAGAATTAAGATTATAAAATATATTAGGTCTAAAATTGAGAATTTTTAGATCTAAGATATATTCATAAAATTGGGTTCGGACTTGGGTAGCTCAATTAGGTCTAAGCGTTGATCAAATTGAATCAAGAGTTGGTTAGATGGGATCAACAGTGCTTAAATTGACTAGCCTAATAGGATTAAATCTGGGTCAAGATCGAGTCACGTGAGTGATCGATCAAGCTAAGACCTAATTAGGCTCAGTGGTTAGAGTCTAGATTGTAGGCTAACCCGATTGGTTCTGGCTCAACAATTTGGTGTCTAAGATAAGTTTGGCAGATACGATCGACTGATTTTTAATTGGGAGCTACTCGACTCAAATGCATTTTTATCGAGTTAACGGCATATCCCTTCCATCGATCTCACTTACCTAGCCAAGTTTGTTGAATCAATTCTGATCTGAGGTGGTCAAAAATCCAAGCTAACCCATGCCACTAGGTTAGTCATAATGGTTATGACTATGTCAAGTCTAGTTTAATGAGACCTAAATCAAATATGCCTAAAAAAAGATTAAGTCTAAGGTCTTCCACCATTGTAGATGTGCGGGCCCTTCTCAGGATTGATTGTTCTCGACTGATTATAGTGGTTTAGTTGCATCGAGAAGATGCAATCATATTTACTAGGCATTTGATGCTACAGGTTGGAGGATGGATTGGGCTCAATATTCCGAATATGGTGAGAGATCCAATTAGAAATCCAATCTGTGCAAATGGTGGGTCTGACTTAACTAAGGAGTGGATCAATATTCCAAACACGATGAGATTCATGAATTAAAGACCAAGTTAAGGTGCACCATGATTAGAGAATCATTGAACAAGAGTTGTTCACTCATTGGCTAACCCATCATCAATAACTGTTAGATGAGGTGATGAGTAAGTTGGTGGGACTGCACCACCCACAAGAAATCAGTAATCATGGAGATTTTCATATCTCTATAGAGGAAGTATAGTGATCCGAGAAAATAGTGGAAGCTAATTTATTTAAAAATAAAATTCTTAAATAAATTGGTTAAGTCTTAATTACAATATCTAACTAGAAACTTTGACTCTCTACAGAATAATATTTGCATCCAACCCATTAGCACAAATCCTGGACACCCATAGACTAACCGGACCAAATTACAAGGATTGGCTCTGAAACTTCAAAATTATTTTGAGTTTCGAGAAGTTAACTCATGTATTGGACCAGGACCCTTCCACCTTACCAGCTCGTCCATCCACTGAATAGAGAGCATCTCTGGATAAGTGGATACATGAAGATAATAAGGCTAGATACTACATGTTGGGCTCAATGTCTGATGAACTTTAGCACCAACATGAAGATATCAGGACTGCTCACCAAATGTTGGCTCATCTGCAGGAGATGTTTGGTGAATAGAGTCATGCAGCCAAGTATCAAGTCACTAAATAACTGTTCAAGGCTAAGATGTGTGATGGGCAGTCAGTCCAAGTTCATTGTCTGATGATGATCAAGAAATTGGAAGAGCTTAAGAAGCTTAGATTGAGGTTGGACTTGAATCTGCAGAATGATATAATTTTGCAATCCTTGATTGATGCGTATGGGTAGTTCATCATGAACTACCATATGCATAAACTTCAAAATTTTCTGGCCGAACTTATGAACATGCTGGTTACCGCTGAGCTTTCCATAAAAGGTTCTAAAGGCTCAGTGCTTGCTATGGAATAGACTTCTTCCAAGAGAAAGTCTTTTGGAAAGAAGAAGTCTGTGAAAAAGCAGAAAGTGCAAAGAGGAAAGAAGAAAAAGGCAGAACTGAAGAAGGCTACTAACAAAGGAAAGTGTTTCCATTGCAACAACAATGGCCACTGGAAGCGAAACTGCCCTACATACCTGGCCACCCTAAAGAATAAGAAGGAGGCAGGTCCTTCTGGAGGTATACTCGTTATTGAGTCTAATCTTATGATTTCTTCTGCATCTAGTTGGGTGCTTGACTTTAGTTCTAGTGCTCACTTGTGCACTTCCATACAGGATCTTAAGGATAGTAGGAGGCTGAGGGATGGTGAGATGATCCTGCACGTCGAAAATAGAGCAAGAGTTGCTACCATGGCCGTGGGAACATACCCTCTTCGACTATCATCTGGTTTAGACTTAGTATTAAAAGACTGTTATTATGTGCCTACAGCAAGCAGAAATTTGATTTCTGTTTCTTGCCTTGCATTGGAAGGCTATGTAATTAATTTTCTTAAGGACCATTGTAACATTCTTTATGAAAAAATTAAAATTGCAAGTGATTTTCTTATTAATGATCTTTATCAATTACATGTTGATGTATCTATTTTTAATTTCGAGCAAAATGTGAATGTCATAAAATCAAAATAAGCTAGGAATAGTCCAAATGATAGGTATCTATGGCACCTAAGATTAGGTCATATAGCAGAAGATAAGATTAACAAATTAGAGAAAATCGAGCTATTGAGTTCGTTGACTTTTGAGTCATATCCAATTTGTGAATCCTGTCTTCGTGGCAAAATGACTAAACTTCCTATTGTAGGACATGGAGAAATGGCCACGAATCTTCTTGCCCTAGTACATATCGATGTATGCGGCCCATTTGATGTACCGGCTAGAGGCAACTTTGTCAACTTCATAACCTTTACCGATGATTTATCTAGGTATAGGTATGTGTATCCCATGAGATATAAGTCTGAAGCTTTTAAAAAGTTCAAAGAATTCAGACATAAAGTAGAAAAGCAAACTAAAAAATTCATTAAGATTCTTCGATCAGATCAAGAAGGTGAATACCTTTGTCGAAAATTCCTGGACTATCTCAGTGAAAGTGGCATAGTCTCTCAATGGACTCCACCTGGAACACCTCAACTCAACGGGATTTTAGAACGAAGGAATCGGATCCTATTAGATATGGTCCGATCCATGACGAGCTTCACAAATCTTTCTGATTTTCTTTGGGGATACTGTTTGTTAACTGCTATATACTTACTGAATAGGGTTTCCTCTAAACCATTCCTACTACACCGTATGAGATATGGCATGGTAAGAAACTAAGTCTGAGTCATCTCAGAATTTGGGGTTGTCCAGCTCATGTCAAAAGACAACAAGTGGACAAGTTAGACTTTAGATCCTTTAGAGCTCGATTTATAGGATATCCTAAAGAGTCATTAGGATATTATTTCAACATTCTAGAAAATCACAATATGATTGTAAGTTGACATGCCATTTTTCTTGAGAAACAGTTTATTCAAGATGGTGGCATTGGAAAGGAGATCAAGCTCGAAGAGAAAGTCTCACAAGAGCAACGAGCTAAGGACCAAATGGAACCAAATCAGATTGAGCAAATCCATTCACTACCTCCACCTCGTAGATCGAAAAAAGTTTTTCATCCCCCTAATAGGTACTTAGGTACTATTTTAGAGAATGTAGAGAAAATGTTTCTCGTAGGAAATGGGGTTCATGATGATGATCTCAAAACCTATAACGAGGCTGAAGGAAAATCCTGATTTCTCGGTCCAGGTTCGTTCGGATCTGATCAGATCAAGAGATATATTTTAAAAAAAAATTTCTTTGATCTATATCAGATTTGAGATATTTCAGATCTAATTCTTATTATTTTAATAAATAAAATAAAATAAGAATAAATTAAATAAAATTTAATTTACCTGATTTGAGTAATCCAATTACCTGCTGATGATCCTATATGCAGCGGAAGGTTCTGGATCTAGCCACGCAAGCGCCTGGCCTCTACCGATATCCACTCGAGCTTGATCTAAAGATCCTCTTCTTCTCTATCACGTCTCCAAAAATTAGATCTAGATCTGATCTGGAGAATCTTCAAAACTTTTTTTGAAGATCAGCAGTCGTCCTTTGCAGCAGCGCAGCCTTCTAGCTTTCAATCGCCTTTCTTTGATCTGGATTGCACCAACCAAAAATCCAAAACTCCTTTTGGATGTGGAGAGGAGAGGGAGAAGGTGGTTTGGCATGGAGGAAGAGGGGAGAGGCAGTCTTGGGGCGTGGGAATTGTGATTCCTTTCAATCACTTCCAATCATAATCTGGGTTGGGCGTAGGGTCTTATTTATAGATTGTCTATGATCCAACTTCTCTTCTTTCCAACCAATCACAACTCTTCATGAAATCAGATCTAAATTTGATTGGTGGGAATAGAGTCTCCTGGATTCCTCCTTAGAGGGCACCTAAGATCAGTCAAAGTTGGTTCTTAGGATAACTCTAATTGGAATCCAAAAAGGAGATGGAGTCCTTGTCCAACAAGGACTCCTAGGCGCCTCCAACTTGGGCACACACCTAGGGTGCCGTGCACCCTCCTCCTTGCCAGGTTCTGGTAGGGGACAGGCCCCCACCAGCTCTCCAATAGGTGCATGACATGTGGTCAAAAGTCAAAGTGTCAATGGTCAACATGATGTAATCATTCGATTCGAGTTCGATGTGAAAATCTAAATAGAAACTCTTTCTATTATTTCACTCTGCCATGGCCATGGAATTCTGGACTTGATTCTCATGATTATCATAGGGCTGCTCCTCTACCACCGAGGTAGATAGATTCCATCTCGATGCCATCCAGTTCCTACAACGAATATGCTATAGCCAACATACACCTCAGGGTTCCATATGGCTAGGAGACCGAGTAATGGTGTAGTCAAACTATAACACCCTCAAGGTGAACTGCCAATGCACCTCAGATCAAAGAACTAGACACACTACTACAGCATCGAGTCAGTCATTGACGAGAAGGTAGACTCCCTAATGACTACTCGAGATGGTCACGCTCAGTGCCCTCATTCTCTAACGAGTACTATACTCTCGCTCCGGTGTCTCCATACCGTAGACTCAAGACTCATCTACTAAAGAGAAGCGATTGTACACCAACCTTCTGGATCAATCACCATCCTCATGATGATCCTATGGTTGGGAGCATTTTATGACTTAATAATGATTATTCATGTCTTAAATTTTCAACTCTTGAAAATATGAATTATCATTACCATTAACTCAAAGGATGTATCATAGACACTAAATACACATATGTGATAGAAAATAACCCATTCTATTGATATTAGTCAAAATTATAATTTTGCCCCTAGAAGTGTATTACAAGTGTCAGTCAATTCTGGCTTCTAGGGCACATATATCTAACAATCTCTCACTTGTCCTAAAGCCATTGGCTACAAGTCCAAGTCCATCTTCTCAAGGTGGGCTTCGATCTTCTTGCTGGCCCAACAGCTTTGTAAGTGGGTCTGCCACATTATCTATGGAGTTGACTCTCTTGACCTCGACGTAACCCTTCTCGAGGTAATCGCGGATGAGGTGGTATCACCGCTCAATATGCTTAGATTTCTGGTGAGACCTCGGCTCCTTAGCAAGGGCTATGGTGCCATTGTTTGTCCAGTATAGAGGAATGGCATCTGATGCATTACTTTGAATTTCTATAGCAAACTTCTTGTTACCAGAATGCTTCCTTCGCAGCCTCTGATGCAGCGACTATATTCTGCTTCCATGGTGGAATTCTGCTATTCATCGTTTGCTTGAAACTCTTCAGCTGATAGCACCACCATTGACATAATAGACTCCTAGATGTCGACTTTCGATCATCTATATCGGACATGAAATCCGAGTCTATGTATTCCCTGGACTTGAGTTCTTCATTACCAAAGACCACATCATATCCTTAGTTCTTCTTAAATACTTAAGGATACATTTCACAGAAGTTAGTTCTTTACCTGGATTTGACTGATATCTGCTTGTGACACTCACAGCATGGCTATTATAGTCAGTGTACATACATGGTATACATGAGGCTCCCTATTGCGAAGCATAAGGGATCTTGCTCATGCTTTCTATTTCTCAGATGTGCTGGGGCACATCTCTTGAAAGATGAATACCATGTCTGAAGGATATTAATCCCTCTTAGAGTTTTCCATAATAACCTTCTTAGTACTTTCTCTATGTATATTCTTCTGTGAAGTCCCAGCATCCCCATTCGGTCTATCTCTATAGACCTTAATTCCTAGAATAAAGGATGCTTCCCTAGGTCTTCATGGAGAATTTTTTGGAAACCATAATTGACTGTTGTCACATGGGAATACATTCCAATAAGGAGGATTTCATCCACGATAATACGAGGAGGACAACAGACGCCTCCTACTGACCCTTTGAAAACACACATCCTCTTTGTTTTTTGATGAAACCAAATAATTTTGATCACATCATTAAATGAGTGTTCCAGCTCTGAGATGGCTTGCTTAAAGTCCATATATGGACTTTTGCAGCTTTGCATACCTTGTGATCAGTATCACTGGATGTGAAAACTAGCGACTGTTCCATATAGATATCTTCCTCAAGATATCCATTTAAGAACGTCATTTTCACATCCATTTCATATTTTATAATCGAAATAGGCTCATAATGGCAAGCAATGTGCGGATGGATTTTAGCATGGCCTAAGGGCGAAAAAGGTATCCTGATAGTCAATGCCTTCGCATTGACTATTAACCTTTTGCCACTAATCTAGCCTTGAATGTTCTCCACATCTTCTATCTGCCACCAATCTTTCTCTTGAAGATCCATTTACACCCATAGGTACTATACCTTCTGGTGGATCTACCAAGGTCCAGACTTGGTTTGAGTTGCATCATGTCAATTCTTGACTGCATGCCTCTACCATTTCTCGGAGTCGATATCTGATATCGCCTCATTGTTAGGTTTTGGGATCATCACCATGAGCACCATTGCCTATGTGGAATGTTTCCTCTTACACCTCTTAAATAATACCTAAGTATCTCTCAGGGGGAATGGGAAACCTCTTTCCATCTATCGATGGTGGAGGAGGTAGTGTCTTATTGGCTCAACCTTGATTGGTTCCAATTGATCCTTAGCTCGTTGTACTTATGAGACTTTCCTCATCAAGCTTGATCTGTCTTCGATGCCGCTATCTTGAATAAACTATTTTCAGAAAGATGGCATGTCGACTCACAATCACATTTGTGGTCTTTCAGAATGTAAGAATTAGTATCTAATGACTCTTTAGGATATCCTATGAATGAGCGCTCTAAAGGATCTAAAAGCTCTAACTACTGTCCACTTGTGTCTATTTGACATGAGCGGACAACCCCAAATTTGAGATGACTCAGACTTGTTTTTTACCATGCCATATGCTCATACGGGTGTGGTAGGACGGTTTTAGAGGAACCTATTCAAGTAAGATATATTGCAGTTAACAAAGTACCCCAAAGAAATCAGAAGTCTGTTGAAGCTCTCATGGGATCAGGACCATATCTCAATTAGCGACTTCGATTCTTTTTTCTTGAAATCCATGTAAGTTTTGAGGTACGTTTCTAGGTGGAGTCACATTAGAACTATGCCATTTTCTTTAAGATAGTCAGAGAATTTCGGCTAAGGTATTCACCTCCTCGATCTGATCAAGAAGAACCTTAATAGGATTTTCAGTTTGGTTTTCACGTTCTACTTGTCTGAATTCTCTTGGAACTTTTTCAAGGAAACGCTTCAGACTTTGTATCTCATTAAGATACACATATCCGTACTAGCAGATTCATCGGTAAAGGTAATGAAGTAGACAAAAATTGCCTCTAGTCAACACATCAAATGGGCCGCCACACATCGTATGTACTACGGCAAAGGAGATCTGTGGCCCTCTCTCCATGTCCAATAAAAGGGAGTTTGTCATTTTGGCTTGAAGGCAGATTCCAAATTGGATATGACTCGAAAGTAATGGACTCATAGTCCATTTTCTCCAATTTATTGATTCCTATTTCTGCTATTATGACCTAATCTCAAGTGCCATAGATATTCTATCGTTTGACTATCCCTAGGTCGTTTGGCATTCACGTTTGCTCGATAGTTAGAACAGGGTACATCAATATGTACTGATAAAGATCATTTAATAAGGAAACCCATTTGCAATTTTATTTCTTTCATAAAGAATGTTACAATGGTCCTTAAAGAAGGTGTATCACATAGCCTTCTTGTGCTAAGCATGAAATAGAAATCAAATTTCCTGCTAGCTGTAGGCACTAATAACAGTCTTTTAAAACTAAGTCTAAACTAGATGTTAATCGAAGGAGGGTATGTTCCCCATGCAGTTAGCAATCTTGCTCATTACCGACATGTAGGATCATGTCTCCATCCCTCACCCTCCTACTATCCTCAAGACCCTGCATGGAAGTGCACATGAGCACTAAGAACCAGAGTCAAGCAACCAAACTGGATGCAGAAGAAAACCGTAAGGTTAGACTCAATAATGAGCATACCTCCAAAAAGGACCTTCCTTCTTGTCTTCAGGGTGGCCAGGTAAGTAGGTGAGTTCCACTTCCAATGGCTGTCGCTGTTGCAATGAAATAACTTTCCTTTGTATCGGCCTTTTTTTTGGCTCTGCCTTTTTCTTCTTGGTTCCTTCCACCTTCTGTTTTTTCGCAGTACTTTTTTTTCTTCCTTAAGATTTTCTTTGGAAGAAGACTGTTCCATAGCAAGAACTGAGCCTTTAGAACCTTTCATAGAAAGCTCAGCGGTAACCAGCATATTCATTAATTCGGCCAAGGAATTTTTGAAGTTTATGCATGTGGTAATCATGATGAAATTGCCATATGCATCAGTCAAGGATTGCAGGATAATATCATTCTGCAGGTCCAGTCTAACTTCACATTCAAGCTTCTCAAGCTCCTTCCATGATCCTTTGATCATTTCCAGACAGCTTGATCTTGGACTGACTGGCCCATCACGCATCTTAGCCTTAAAAAGTCATTTCGTGACTTGATATTTGGCTGCGCGACTCTGTTCACCAAACATCTCCTGCAGGTGAGCCAACATTTGGCGAGCAGTCCCGATATCTTCATGTTGGCTGGAGCTCATCAGACATCGAGCCCAACATGTAATATCTGGCCTTATTATCTTCGTCTATCCATTTTTCAGAGATGCTCTCTGTTCAATGGATGGACGGGCTGGTAAGGTGGGAGGGTCCTGGTCAGTACATGGGTTAACTTCTCGAAACCCAAAACTATTTTGTAGTTCCTGAGCCAATCTTTATAATTGGGTCCAGTCAGTCTATGTGTGTCCAGGATACGTGCCAATGGGTTGGACGCAGACATTTTCTGTAGAGAGTCAAAGATTCTAGTTAGATACTGTAATTATTGACTTGACCAATTTATTTAGAGATTTTATTTTTAAACAAATTAGCTCCCACTATTTTCTCGGATCCCTACACTCCCTCTGTAGAGATGCGAAAAATCTCCATGATTAATGATTTCTAGTGGGTGGTGCGGTCTCACCAACTGACTCATCACCTCACCTAACAGTTATTGGTGATGGGTTAGCCAATGAGTGAACAACTCTTGTTCAATGATTCTCTAATCATGGTGCACCCAAACTTGGTCTCTAATTCATGAATCTCACCGTATCCGAAATATTGATCCACTCCTTAGTTAAGTCAGACCCACCATTTGCATAGACTGGGTTTCCTAATTGAGTCTCTCACCGTATCCAAATATTGAGCCCAACTCATCCTCCAGCCCATAGCATCCAATGCCTAATAGACATGGTTGCATCTTTTCCGGTGCAACTGAGCCACTGTATCCAGCCGAGAACAATCAACCCCGGGAAGGGCCCGCACGTCTACAATGGTGGAAGACCTCAGACTTAATCTTTTCTTAGGGAGAATTGATTCAGGTCTCATTAAACTAGACTTGTCATAGTCATAACAATTATGACTAACCTAGTGGCATGGGTTAGCTCGGATTATTGACCACCTCAGATCAGAACTGTGTCAACAGATATGGCCAGGTAAGTGAGATCGGTGGAAGGAATATGCCATTAACTCGTACAAGAACGCATTCAGGTCGAGTAGCTTCCAATTAAAAACCAGTCGGTCGTATGTGCCAAACTTACCTTAGACACCAAATTGTTGAGCCAGAACCAATTGGGTTAGCCTACAATCCAGACTCTAACCTCTGAGCCTAATTAGGTCTTGCTTGATCGTGACTCGATCTTGACCCAGACTTAATCCTATTAGGCTGGTCAATTTAAGCATTGTTGATCCCATCTAACCAACTCTTGATTCGGTTTGATCAACCGCTTAGACCTAATTGAGCTACCCAAGCCCGAACCCAGTATTATGAATATGTCTTAGATCTAAAATTCTCAATTTTAGACCTAATTGATATTCCATAATCTTAATTTTTAATTAAGTAGGGTTCATAAACAAAATATGCACAATAAATCCTAGGGTTTCAGGATCTAGGGTTTTGCAGAAAGTAAGTTTTGGATTTCTGATTAAGGACGAACACGCAGCACCCCTACACATCATAAGAACACCCCATCGAATGGAAAGAGAGGGCCTTTAAATCCCTTCTTCATTCTTATGACCGGACGGCCAAGAGGAACGCCTTAATCAGGAACATGCAATACTACAAAATAGTTTTAGATCTATATCATATATCTCATATACAAATCAGATCTAATCATGGCATATTTTGCATACATCTCATGTATCGAATCATGCATATTTTTAGATCTAAATTATCTCATAATAATCTAAAAAATTAGATTTAAATTGATCTAATCAAAATAAATTCTAATCTAGATAATTATGTAGAACTATTCTACAACTAGTCTAGACATGCATCAATCATATCTCATATGATATTTAAAATTAAATAATTTTTATTTACTATTTTTTAGATGTTATTATAACCATTATAATATCAAAAAATAGTAAATAAATAGATCTAAAATATGATTTAATCAGATTAAATCAAAAACATGCAAGACTATTCTATAGAACTATTCTATTTTAGAACTAGTCATGCATATTTTCTAATCTTAGATCCAAATCATTTAATTTTAATTTTTTCTGATTTCAGATCTGATCACATCTCATGTGACATCTAAAATCATTTATTTTTTAATTAAAATAAATTTAAAATTAGATCTAAATACTTTTAGAACCTTGGCTCTGATACCAGTTGAAGGAAAATCCTGATTTCTCGGATCCAGGTTCGTTCAGATCTGATCAGATCAAGAGATATATTTCAAAAAAAAATTTTTCTTTGATCTAATCAGATCTTGATATATTTTAGATCTAATTATTATTATTTTAATAAATAAAATAAAATAAGATAAATTAAATCAGATTTAATTTACCTTGATATGGGTAATCCTATTACCCGTTGATGATCCTGTATGCAGCGGAAGGTTCTGGATCTAGCCACGCAAGTGCCTGGCCTCTACCGAGTATCCACTCAGGCTTGGATCTAGAGATCCTCTTCTTCTCTATCACATCTCCAAAAATTAGATCTGGATCTGATCTGGAGGATCTTCAAAACTCCTTTTGAAGATCAGCAGTCGTCCTTTGCAGCAGCGCAGCCTTCTAGCTTTCAGTCGCCTTTCTTTGATCTGGATTGCACCAACCAAAAATCCAAAACTCCTTTTGGACATGGAGAGGAGAGGGAGAAGGTGGTTTGGCATGGAGGAAGAGGGGAGAGGCAGCCTTGGGGTGGGGAATTGTGATTCCTTTCAATCACTTCCAATCACAATCTGGGTTGGGCGCAGGGTCTTATTTATAGACTGTCTGTGATCCAACTTCTCTTCTTCCCAACCAATCACAACTCTTTATGAAATCAGATCTAAATCTGATTGGTGGGAATAGAGTCCCCTGGATTCCTCCTTAAGACCAGTCAAAGTTGGTTCTTAGGAGAACTCTAATTGGAATCCAAAAAGGAGATGGAGTCCTTGTCCAACAAGGACTCCTAGGCGCCTCCAACTTGGGCACACGCCTAGGGTGGCGTGCACCCTCTTCCTTGCCAGGTTCTGGTAGGGGGACAAGGCCCCCACCAGCTCTCCAATAGGTGCATGACATGTGGTCAAAAGTCAAAGTGTCAATGGTCAACATTTGACCAGTCAAAGGTAGACTTTTGACCAAAGTCAAAGAACAAGAAATGGCAGGTGACCAAAAATGGCAGGTAATGTCTTACAAAATAAGACAACCTTTTCTGACTTGGACAACCTCCAGTCAGACCATATGAAGGCCTCTGATTGAGCACAAACTCCTTTGGCTCAGACAGGACAACTTATTTATGATAGCAAAAGAAGAACGTTAGGTTCAATCGAGTGCTAGCACGATTTTCTTGAACCTAATTGAATCTCATTCAGATCAATTGAACTGGATCAGTTCAATTGATGATCACCAGATTCAAACCCTTATTTGTGTGACCCAGTTAGGTTCAGTTCTGTATGGTAATGGGATATGTCATGATCTCTATCATCGACATCATCGAAACTCCTTTCGATGGATCAGAACTCTTCTGATTCGAACAGCTAGAATGATCGATCATCTAAATCATTCTAATTGCTCCCAAAATCCACCAGTGACACCTAGCAGTATATGGTGGCAACCCATCAGAGCTGAATGTGAACCTCTTGGTGCAGCTACTGTGTGATTAAGTTCTTCTATCTTGAGCCCCGATCAGATTAGGGTTAAGGTAAACTCGTCAAACCCTAGTCTCTGTCATATGATGTAATCATTCGATTCGAGTCCGATGTGAAAATCTAAATAGAAACTCTTTCTATTATTTCACTCTGCCATGGCCATGGACTTCTGGACTTGATTCTCATGATTATCATAGGGCTGCTCCTCTACCACCGAGGTAGATAGATTCCATCTTGATGCCCAGTTCCTACAATGAACATGCTATAGCCAACATACACCTCAGGGTTCCATATGGCTAGGAGATCGAGTAATGGTGTAGTCAAACTATAACACCCTCAAGGTGAACTGCCGATGCACCTCAGGTCAAAGAACCAGACACACTACTGCAGCATCGAGTCAGTCATTGACGAGAAGGTAGACTCCCTAATGACTACTCGAGGTGGTCACGCTCAGTGCCCTCATTCTCTAATGAGTACCTGTACTCTCACTCCGGTGTCTCCACACCGTAGACTCAAGACTCATCTACTAAAGAGAAGCGATTGTACACCAACCTTCCAGATCAATCACCATCCTCATGATGATCCTATGGTCGGGAGCATTTTATGAGTTAATAATGATTATTCATGTCTTAAATTTTCAACTCTTGAAAATATGAATTATCATTACCATTAACTCAAAGGATGTATCACAGATACTAAATACACATATGTGATAGAAAATAACCCATTTTATTGATATTAGTCAAAATTATAATTTTGCCCCTAGAAGTGTATTACAAGTGTCAGCCAATTCTGGCTTCTAGGGCACATATATCTAACAGAGGCAATATCGAATATCAACTCCAAGAAATGGTTAGAGGCTATGAAGTCAGAAATTGACTCGATGCACTCAAACCAAGTCTGGACCTTGGTAGATCCCGTAGAAGGTATAGTACCTATTGGGTGTAAATGGATCTACAAGAGAAAGATTGATGCAGATGGAAATGTGGAGACATTCAAGGCTAGATTAGTGGCAAAAGGTTATAGTCAATGCAAAGACATTGACTATCAAGATACTTTTTCGCTAGTAGCTATGCTAAAATTCATTCGCACATTGCTTGCTATTGCAGCCTATTTTGATTATGAAATATGGCAAATGAATGTGAAAATGGCATTCTTAAATGGATATCTTGAGCAAGATATCTATATGGAACAGCCACTAGATTTCACATCCGATGATGATGATCACAAGGTATGCAAGCTGCAATGGTCCATATATGGACTTAAGCAAGTATCTCAGAGCTGGAATACTCATTTTAATGATGTGATCAAATTATTTGATTTCATCTAAAATGAGGAGGAGCCATGTATCTTCAAAAAGGTTAGTGGGAGCGCTGTTATCTTTCTCGTATTGTATGTGGATGACATCCTCCTTATTGGGAATGATATTCTCATGTTGACCACAGTTAAAATATGGTTAAATAATGAATTCTCCATGAAAGACCTAGGAGAAGCATCCTTTATTCTAGGAATAAAGATCTATAGAGATACACCAAATAGAATGCTAGGACTTTCACAGAAAATGTATATAGAGGAAGTGCTGAAGAGGTTTAGCATGAAAAACTCTAAGAGGGGTTTAGTACCCTTCAGGCATGGCATTCATCTTTTCAAGAAGATGTGCCCTAGCACACCTGAGGAAATAGAATGCATGAACAAGATCCCTTATGCTTCAGCAATAGGAAGCCTCATGTATGCCATGTTATGTACATGACTTGATATAGCCCATGCTGTAAGTGTCACGAGCAGATATCAGTCGAATCCAGATGAGGAATACTGGACTTTTGTGAAATGTATCCTTAAGTATTTAAGAAGAACTAAGGATATGTTGTTGATCTTTGGTAATGAAGAACTCCAAGTCCAAGGGTATACAAATTCGGACTTTATGTCCGATGTAGATGATCCAAAGTCAACATCTGAAAGTTTGTTTGTGTGCAATGGTGGAGCTATCAGTTGAAAAAGTTTCAAGCAGACAGTGATAGCAGATTCCACCATAGAAGTAGAATATATCACTACGTCAGAAGCTGCAAAGGAGGCATTCTGGTACAAGAAATTTATTGTAGAGATTGGAGTGATGTCATCAGATGCCATTCCTCTATACTACAACAACAATGGCACCATAGCCCTTGCTAAGGAGCCGAGGTCTCACCAGAAATCCAAGCACATCGAGCAGCAATATCACCTCATCTGCGATTACCTCAAGAAGGGTTACGTCGAGGTCAAGAGAGTCGACTCCGTAGACTATGCGGCGGACCTGCTTACAAAGCCGTTAGGCCAACAGAAGATCGAAGCCCACCTTGAGAAGATGGGACTTAGATTTGTAGCTAATTGACTTCAGGTCAAGTGGAAGTTTGTTAGATATGTGTGCCCTAGAAGCCAGAATTGGCAGACACTTGTAATACGCTTCTAGAAGCAAAATTATAATTTTGACTATAAATAATAAAATGGATTATTTTCAATCACATATGTGTATTTAGTATCTATAATACGTCTATTGAGTTAATGGTAATGATAATTCTTATTTTCAAGAGTTGAAAATTTAAGATAAGAATTTTTATTATTAACTCATAAAATGCCTCTGACCATAGGATCATCATGAGGATGGTGATTGATCCGAAAGATTAGTGTACAATCGCTTCTTTATAGTAGATGAGTCTTGAGTCTATGGTGTAAAAACATTGGAGTAAGAGTACAGGTACTCGTTAGAGAATGAGGGCACCGAGCATGACCACCTCGAGTAGTCATAAGGAAGTCTACCTTCTCGTCAATGACTGACTCAAAGTTGAAGTGGTGTGTCTGATTCTTTAACCTGAGGTGCATCGGCAGGTTATCTCGAGGGTGTTATAGTTTGACTACACCATGACTCGATCTCCTAATCATTCGAAATCCTGAGGTGTATGTTGGCTATAGCATGTTCATTATAGAAATTGGATTGCACCAAGATGAAATCTATCTACCTCGGTGGATGAGGAGCAGCCCTATGATGTGTTAGATATGTGTGCCCTAGAAGCCAAAATTGGCTGACACTTGTAATACACTTCTTGGGGCAAAATTATAATTTGAACTATAAATAATAAAATAGATTATTTTCTATCATATATGTTTATTTAGTGTCTGTGATACATCCCTTGAGTTAATGATAATGATAATTCTTATTTTCAAGAGTTGAAAATTTAAGACAAGAATTTTCATTATTAACTCATAAAATGCTCCTGACCGTAGGATCATCATGATGATGGTGTTTGATCCAAAAGATTAGTGTACAATCGCTTTTTTATAGTAGATGAGTCTTGAGTCTGTGGTGTAGAGACACTGGAGCGAGAGTATAGGTACTCATTAGAGAATGAGGGCACTGAGCGTGACCACCTCGAGTAGTCATAAGAAAGTCTACCTTCTCGTCGATGACTGACTCGAAGCTGCAGTGGTGTGTCTGGTTTTTTGATTTGAGGTGCATCGATAGTTCACCTTGAGGGTGTTATAGTTTGACTACACCATGACTCGGTCTCCTAGCCATTCAGAACCCTGAGGTGTATGTTGGCTATAGCATGTTCATTGTAGGAACTGGATTGCACCAAGATGAAATCTATCTACCTCGATGGATGAGGAGCAGCCCTATGATGATCATGAGAATCAAGTTCATAAGCCCATGGCCATGGCAGAGAGTGAAATAATAGAAAGAGTTTCTATTAAGATTTTCACATCAAACTTGAATCGAATGATTAAATCATATGATAGAAATTAGGGTTTGACGAGTTTATCCTTAACCCTAATCTGATCGAAGCTCAAGATAGAAGAACTTAATCACACAAGGTAGCTGCACCAAGAGGTTCATTTTCAGCTCTGATGGGTTGCCACCATATACTGCTAGGTGTCACTAGGTGAATTTTGGGAGCAATTAGAATGATTTAGATGATCGATCATTCTAATTGTCTGAATTAGAAGAGTTCTAATCCGTCGCAAGGAGTTTCGATGATGTTGATGATGGAGATCACTACATATCCCATTACCATACAAAACTAAACCTAACTGGATCACACAAATAAGGGTTTGGATCTGGATATTATCAATTGGACTAACCCAGTTCAATTGATTTGAATTAGATTCAATTAGGTTCAAGGAAATCGTGCTAGCACACGATTGAACCTAACAATCTTCTTTTTCTATCATTATAAATTATCTTGACTAAGCCAAATATGTTTGTGCTTGCTCAGGTACCTTTACCTGGTCTGACTGGAGCTTGTCCAGGTAAGAAAAGGATTGTCTTAATTTATGAGATAAATTTGAGACAACATCAGCAATTTTCCGTCACCTGCTAATTCTTATCCTTTGACTTTGGTCAAATGTTGACCTTTGACCCTTGGACATCTACCCATGTGTCATGCACTTATTGGAGAGTAGATAGGGGCTTGTCCCCTTACTGGATTTTGGAAAGGAGGGATCGCACACCTAGGATGGCATGCGCCCAAGGATAGGGATGCTTGGAGTCCCATGCAGATGGGACTCCAAGTTGCTTCTTGGATTCAAACTAGGTGACCCTCACCTATAGACTTTGACCAATCTTAAGCACCATCTAAGAATGAATCTATGGGTCTCTCATTTGATTGGATTAGGTGATGTCATCCCACCAATCAAATTTAGATCTGATTATACGAAGCAATGTGATTGGTCGGGGTGATGTGGTACTGCGTGGCACGGCAGGCTCTATATAAAGACCTATCTACGCCCAACTTTGGTGAACTCTCTCCTAGCCCACACCCCAAGGCTACCTCTCTCCCTCCTCCATGCCATCTTCTGATCATCTCTCTCCTCTCCACGCCCAAGGAAGTTGGGCCTTCGGTTTGTGTGATCCAGGCAAGAAAAGGCTGACGACAAAGGAAGAAGCAGCACTGCTGCAAAGACGACTGCTGATCTTCAAAAGAAATTTTGAAGATCCTCAAAATCAGATCCAGATCTAATTTTTGGAGACGTGATAAAGAAGAAGAAGATCTCTAGATCCAGTCCGAGTGGATATCGGTAGAGATCAGGCACTTGAATGGCTAGATCCAGAACCTCAGGCTATCAGTAGATCATCAACAGGTAATCGGATTACCCATATCAAGGTAAAACTAATTTAGATTTAATTTTTTTATTTATTAGATCATAAAATTAGATTTAAAAAATATCATATCTGATTTAGATCTAAGAGAAAATTTTTAAAATATATCTCTTGATCTGATCAGATCTGAACGAACCTGGACTTGAGAAATCAGGATTTTCCTTCAACTGGTATCAGAGCCAAGGTTCTAAAATTTATTTAGATCTAATTTTAAATTTATTTTAAATTAGTAATTTTAGATATCACATGAGATGTGATCAGATCTAAAATTAGAAAATTAGAAAATTAAAATTAAATAATTTGGATCTAAGATTAGAAAATATGCATGACTAGTTCTAAAATAGAATAGTTCTATAGAATAGTCTTGCATGTTTTAATTTTTATTTGATTAAATCATATTTTAGATCTATTTATTTACTATTTTTTGATATTATAATGGTTATAATAACATCTAAAAAATAGTAAAAATAAATTTATTTAATTTTAAATATCATATGAGATATGATTGATGCATGTCTAGACTAGTTGTAGAATAGTTCTACATAATTATCTAGATTAGAATTTATTTTGATTAGATCAATTTAAATCTAATTTTTTAGATTATTATGAGATAATTTAGATCTAAAAATATGCATGATTCGATACATGAGATGTATGCAAAATATGCCATGAATTAGATCTAATTTTCTTATATGAGATATATGATATAGATCTAAAACTATTTTGTAGTATTGCATGTTCCTGATTAAGGCATTCCTCTCTTGGCCGTCCGATCATAAGAATGAAGAAGGGTTTAAAGGCCCTCTCTTCCCATTCGATGGGGTGTTCTTATGATGTGTAGGGGTGCTGCGTGTTCGTCCTTAATCAGAAACCCAAAACTTACTTTCTGCAAAACCCTAGATCCTGAAACCCTAGGATTTATTGTGCATATTTTGTTTATGAACCCTACTTAATTAAAAATTAAGATTATGGAAATATTAATTAGGTCTAAAATTGAGAATTTTAGATCTAAGACATATTCATAATACTGGGTTCGGGCTTGGGTAGCTCAATTAGGTCTAAGCGGTTGATCAAACCGAATCAAGAGTTGGTTAGATGGGATCAACAATGCTTAAATTGACCAGCCTAATAGGATTAAGTCTGGGTCAAGATCGAGTCACGATCAAGCAAGACCTAATTAGGCTCAGAGGTTAGAGTCTGGATTGTAGGCTAACCCAATTGGTTCTGGCTCAACAATTTGGTGTCTAAGGTAAGTTTGGCACATACGACCGACTGGTTTTTAATTGGAAGCTACTCGACCTGAATGCATTCTTGTACGAGTTAATGGCATATTCCTTCCACCGGTCTCACTTACCTGGCCATATCTGTTGACACAGTTCTGATCTGAGGTGGTCAATAATCCGAGCTAACCCATGCCACTAGGTTAGTCATAATTGTTATGACTATGACAAGTCTAGTTTAATGAGACCTGAATCAATTCTCCCTAAGAAAAGATTAAGTCTGAGGTCTTCCACCATTGTAGATGTGCGGGCCCTTCCCGGGGTTGATTGTTCTCGGCTGGATACAGTGGCTCAGTTGCACCGAAAGATGCAACCATGTCTATTAGGCATTGGATGCTATGGGCTGGAGGATGAGTTGGGCTCAATATTTTGGATACGGTGAGAGACTCAATTAGGAACCCAGTCTATGCAAATGGTGGGTCTGACTTAACTAAGGAGTGGATCAATATTTTGGATACGGTGAGATTCATGAATTAGAGACCAAGTTTGGGTGCACCATGATTAGAGAATCATTGAACAAGAGTTGTTCACTCATTGGCTAACCCATCACCAATAACTGTTAGGTGAGGTGATGAGTCAGTTGGTGAGACCGCACCACCCACTAGAAATCATTAATCGTGGAGATTTTTGCATCTCTACAGAGGGAGTGTAGGGATCCGAGAAAATAGTGGGAGCTAATTTGTTTAAAAATAAAATTTCTAAATAAATTGGTCAAGTCATAATTACAGTATCTAACTAGAATCTTTGACTCTCTACAGAAAAATGTCTGCGTCCAACCCATTGGCACGTATCCTGGACACACATAGACTGACTGGACCCAATTATAAAGATTGGCTCAGGAACTACAAAATAGTTTTGGGTTCTGAGAAGTTAACCCATGTACTGACCAGGACCCTCCCACCTTACCAGCCCGTCCATCCATTGAACAGAGAGCATCTCTGGAAAAATGGATAGACGAAGATAATAAGGCCAGATATTACATGTTGGGCTCGATGTCTGATGAGCTCCAGCGCCAACATGAAGATATCGGGACTGCTCGCCAAATGTTGGCTCACCTGCAGGAGATGTTTGGTGAACAGAGTCGCGCAGCCAAATATCAAGTCACGAAATGACTTTTTAAGGCTAAGATGCGTGATGGGCAGTCAGTCCAAGATCACTGTCTGACAATGATCAAGGACATGGAAGAGCTTGAGAAGCTCGGTGTGAAGTTAGACTTGGACCTGCAGAATGATATTATTCTGCAATCCTTGACTGATGCATATGGGCAATTCATCATGAATTACCACATGCATAAACTTCAAAATTCCTTGGCCGAATTAATGAATATGCTGGTTACCGCTGAGCTTTCTATGAAAGGTTCTAAAGGCTCAGTTCTTGCTATGGAACGGACTTCTTCCAAAAGAAAGTCTTATGGAAAGAAAAAGAAGTCTGCGAAAAAGCAAAAGCAGAAGGTGGAAGGAAAAAGAAGAAGAAGAAGCAGAAGCCGAAGAAAAAGGCCGATGTCAAAGGAAAGTGTTTTCCATTGCAACAGCGACGGCCATTGGAAGCGGAACTGCCCTACTTACCTGGCCACCCTGAAGAACAAGAAGGAAGGTCCTTCTGGAGGTATGCTCGTTATTGAGTCTAACCTTACGGTTTCTTCTGCATCCAGTTGGGTGCTTGACTCTGGTTCTAGTGCTCATCTGTGCACTTCCATGCAGGGTCTTGAGGATAGCAGGAGGCTGAGGGATGGAGACATGATCCTACGCATCGGTAATGGAGCAAGAGTTGCTGCAGTAGCCGTGGGAACATACCCTCTTCGATTACCATCTGGTTTAGACTTAGTTTTGAAAAGACTGTTATTATGTGCCTGCAGCTAGCAGGAATTTGATTTCTGTTTCATGCTTAGCACAAGAAGGCTATGTGATTACCTTCTTTAAGGACCATTGTAACATTCTTTATGAAAGAAATAAAATTGCAAATGGTTTTCCTTATTAATGGTCTTTATCAGCTACATATTGATGTACCTGTTCTAACTATCGAGCAAAACGTGAATGCCAAACGACCTAGGGATAGTCCAAATGATAGATATCTATGGCACCTGAGATTAGGTCATATAGCAGAAGATAGGATCAACAAATTGGAGAAAAATGGGCTATTGAGTCCATTGACTTTCGAGTCATATCCAACTTGTGAATCTTGTCTTCAAGGCAAAATGACTAAACTCCCTTTTGTTGGACATGGGGAGAGGGCCACAGATCTCCTTGCCCTAGTACATACTGATGTGTGCGGCCCATTTGATGTGCCGGCTAGAGGCAATTTTGTCTACTTCATTACCTTTACCGATGATCTGTCTAGGTATGGGTATGTGTATCTTATGAGACACAAGTCTGAAGCTTTTGAAAAGTTCAAAGAATTCAGACATGAAGTAGAAAAACAAACTGAAAAACCCATTAAGGTTCTTCGATCAGATCGAGGAGGTGAATACCTTAGCCGGAAATTCCTAGACTATCTCAAAGAAAAATGGCATAGTCTCTCAATGGACTCCACCAGGAACACCTCAACTCAACGGGATTTCAGAATGGAGAAATCGGACTCTATTGGATATGGTTCGATCCATGATGAGCTTCACAGACCTCCCTGATTTTCTTTGGGGACACTCATTGTTAACTTCAATTTATCTACTGAATAGGGTTCCCTCTAAAACCGTTCCTACCACACCGTATGAGATATGGCACGGTAAGAAACCAAGTCTGAGTCATCTCAGAATTTGGGGTTGTCCGGCTCATGTCAAAAGACAACAAGCGGACAAGTTAGAGTTTAGGTCCTTTAGAGCTCGATTCATAGGATATCCTAAAGAGTCATTAGGATACTATTTCTACATTCCAGAAGACCACAATGTGATTGTGAGTCGACATGCCATCTTTCTTGAAAAATAGTTTATTCAAGATAGCGGCATTGGAAAGCAGATCAAGCTTGATGAGAAAGTCTCACAAGTACAACGAGCTAAGGACCAATTGGAACCAAATCAGGTTGAGCCAATAAGAACACTACCTCCTCCACCTCGTAGATCGGAAAGAGTTTTCCGTCATCCCCTGAGAGATACTTAGGTATTATTTCAGAGGAAGTAGAGAAAATGTTCCTCGTAGGTAATGGTGCTCATGGTGATGATCCCAAAACCTACAACGAGGCGATATCAGATATCGACTCCGAGAAATGGCTAGAGGCAATGCAGTCAGAAATTGACTCGATGCACTCAAACCAAGTCTGGACCTTGGTAGATCCACCAGAAGGTATAGTACCTATTGGGTGTAAATGGATCTTCAAGAGAAAGATTGGTGCAGATGGGAATGTGGAGACATTCAAGGCTAGACTAGTGGCAAAAGGTTATAGTCAATGCGAAGGCATTGACTATCAGGATACCTTTTCCCCAGTGGCTATGCTAAAATCCATCCGCACATTGCTTGCCGTTGCAGCCTATTTCGATTATGAAATATGGCAAATGGACGTGAAAATGGCATTCTTAAATGGATATCTTGAGGAAGATATCTATATGGAACAGCCGCTAGGTTTCACATCCAGTGATACTGATCACAAGGTTTGCAAGCTGCAAAGGTCCATATATGGACTTAAGCAAGCATCTCGGAGCTGGAACACTCATTTCAATGATGTGATCAAAATATTTGGTTTCATCAAAAATGAAGAGGAACCGTGTGTTTTCAAAAAGGTCAGTGGGAGCGCTGTTGTCTTCCTCGTATTGTACGTGGATGACATCCTCCTTATTGGGAATGATATTCCCATGTTGACAACAGTCAAAATTATGGTTGTCCAAGGAATTCTCCATGAAAGACCTAGGCGAAGCATCCTTTATTCTAGGAATTAAGGTCTATAGGGATAGACCGAATAGGATGCTAGGACTTTCACAGAAGATGTACATAGAGAAAGTACTAAAGAGGTTTAGTATGGAAAACTCTAAGAGGGGATTAATACCCTTCAGACATGGTATTCATCTTTCCAAGAAGATGTGCCCCAGCACACCTGAGGAAATAGAACGCATGAGCAAGATCCCTTATGCTTCTGCAATAGGGAGCCTCATGTATGCCATGCTATGTACACGACCTGATATAGCCCATGCTGTGAGTGTCACAAGCAGATATCAGTCAAATCCAGGTGAAGAACACTGGACTTCTGTGAAATGTATCCTTAAGTACTTGAAGAAGAACTAAGGATATGATGTTGGTCTTTGGTAATGGAGAACTCCAAGTCCAGGGATACACAGACTCAGGATTTCATGTCCGATATAGATGATCGAAAGTCGACATCTGGGAGTCTGTTTGTGTGTGCAATGGTGGTGCTGTCAGCTGGAAAGAGTTCCAAGCAAACAGTGATAGCAGATTCCACCATGGAAGCAGAATATATCGCTGCATCAGAAGGCTGCGAAGGAAGCATTCTGGTACAAGAAGTTTGCTGCAGAAATCGGAGTAATGCCATCAGATGCCATTCCTCTATACTGCGACAACAATGGCGCCATAGCCCTTGCTAAGGAGCCGAGGTCTCACCAAAAATCCAAGCATATTGAGCGGCGATACCACCTCATCCGCGATTACCTCGAGAAGGGTTATGTCGAGGTCAAGAGAGTCAACTCCACAGATAATGTGGCAGACCCACTTACAAAGCCATTGGGCAGCAGAAGATCGAAGCCCACCTTGAGAAGATGGGACTTAGACTTGTAGCCAATTGGCTTTAGGACAAGTGGGAGATTGTTAGATATATGTGCCCTAGAAGCCAGAATTGGCTGACACTTGTAATACACTTCTAGGGGTAAAATTATAATTTTGACTAATAAAAATAAAATGGGTTATTTTCTATCACATATGTGTATTTAGTGTCTGTGATACATCCTTTGAGTTAATGGTAATGATAATTCATATTTTCAAGAGTTGAAAATTTAAGACATGAATAATCATTATTAACTCATAAAATGCTCCTGACCATAGGATCATCACGAGGATGGTGATTGATCCGAAAGATTGGTGTACAATCGCTTCTCTTTAGTAGATGAGTCTTGAGTCTACGGTGTGGAGAGACACCGGAGCGAGAGTACAGGTACTCGTTAGAGAACGAGGGCACTGAGCGTGACCACCTCGAGTAGTCATTAGGGAAGTCTACCTTCTCGTCAATGACTGACTCGATGCTGCAGTAGTGTGTCTGGTTCTTTGACCTGAGGTGCATCGGCATAGTTCACCTTGAGGGTGTTATAGTTTGACTACACCATTACTCGATCTCCTAGCCATATGGAACCCTGAGGTGTATGTTGGCTATAGCATGTTCATTGTAGGAACTGGATTGCATCAAGATGGAATCTATCTACCTCGGTGGTAGAGGAGCAGCCCTATGATGAATCATGAGAATCAAGTCCAGAAGTCCATGGCCATGGCAGAGTGAAATAATAGAAAGAGTTTCTATTTAGATTTTCACATCGGACTCGAATCGAATGATTACATCATATGACAGAAACTAGGGTTTGACGAGTTCACCTTAACCCTAATCTGATCGGGGCTCAAGATAGAAGAACTTAATCACACAGGTAGCTGCACCAAGAGGTTCGCATTCAGCTCTGATGGGTTGCCACCATATACTGCTAGGTGTCACTGGTGGATTTTGGGAGCAATTAGAATGATTTAGATGATCGATCATTCTAGCTGTTCGAATCAGAAGAGTTCTGATCCATCGAAAGGAGTTTCGATGATGTCGATGATAGAGATCATGACATATCCCATTACCATACAGAACTGAACCTAACTGGGTCACACAAACAAGGGTTTGAATCTGGTGATCATCAATTGAACTGATCCTAGTTCAATTGATCTGAATGAGATTCAATTAGGTTCAAGGAAAATCGTGCTAGCACTCGATTGAACCTAACGTTCTTCTTTTGCTATCATAAATAAGTAAGTTGTCCTGACTGAGCCAAAGGAGTTTGTGCTCAATCAGAGGCCTTCATATGGTCTGACTGGAGGTTGTCCAAGTCAGAAAAGGTTGTCTTATTTTGTAAGACATTACCTGCCATTTTTGGTCACCTGCCATTTCTTGTTCTTTGACTTTGGTCAAAAGTCTGACCTTTGACAAACTTTGACATTTTGACCACATGTGTCATGCACCTATTGGAGAGCTGGTGGGGGCCTGTCCCCTTGCTAGAACCTGGCAAGGAGGGGCGCATGCCACCCTGGCGTGTGCCCAAGTTGGAGGCGCCTAGGAGTCCTTGTTGGACAAGGACTCCATCTCCTTTTTGGATTCCAATTAGAGTTCTCCTAAGAACCAACTTTGACTGGTCTTAGGCACCCTCTAAGGAGGAATCCAGGGGGACTCTATTCCCACCAATCAGATTTAGATCTGATTTCACAAAGAGTTGTGATTGGTTGGGAAGAGAAGAGAAGTTGGATCGTAGTAGTCTATAAATAAGACCTATCTGCGCCCAACTTTGATTGGTGAAATCATCACCTAGCCCATGCCCCAAGGCTGCCTCTCCCCTCTTCCTCCATGCCAAACTTCACCTTCTCTCTCCCTCTCCACATCAAAAGGAGTTTTGGACCTTGGTTTGGTGCGATCCAGATCAAGAGAAAGGCGACTGAAAAGCTAGAAGGCTGCACTGCTGCAAAGGACGACTGCTGATCTTCAAAAAAGTTTTGAAGATCCTCCAGATCAGATCCAGATCTAATTTTTTGAGACATGATAAAGAAGGAGAAGATCTCTAGATCTAACCTGAGTAGATACCAGTAGAGGCCAGGCGCTTGCATGGCTAGATCCAGAGCCTCAGGCTATCAGCAGATCATTAATGGGTAATCAGATTACCCATATCAAGGTAAAACTAATTTAGATTTAATGTAATTTATTTTTTTATTTATCAAATCATAAAATTAGATCTAAAAAATATCAGATCTGATTTAGATCTAAAAAAAATTTTTTAAAATATGCCTCTTGATCCAATCAGATTTGAACGAACCTGATCTGAAAAATTAGGATTTCTTTTTCATGATGATCATGAGAATCAAGTCAATAAGCCCATGGCCATGGCAGAGAGTGAAATAATAGAAAGAGTTTCTATTAAGGTTTTTACATCAAATTTAAATTAAATGATTAAATCATAAGATAGAAATTAGGATTTGACGAGTTCACCTTAATCCTAATCTGATCGAGGCTCAAAATAGAAGAACTTAATCACACAGAAGCTGCACCAAGAGGTTCGTTTTCAGTTTTGATGGATTGCCACCACATACTACTAGGTGTCACTGGAGAATTTTGAAAGTAATTAGAATGATTTAGATGATCGATCATTCTAGTTATCTGAATCAGAAGAGTTCTGATCCATCGAAAGGAGTTTCGATGATGTTGATGATGGGGATCATGACATATCCCATTATCATATAGAACGGAACCTAACTAGGCCACACAAATAAAGGTCTAGATCTGAATATCATCAATTGGACTAATCCAGTTTAATTGATTTGAATTAGATTCAATTAGGTTCAAGAAAATCATGCTAGCACACGATTATGCCTAACATTCTCCTTCTATTATCATTATAAGTTGCCTCGACTGAGCCAAATATGTTTGTGCTCACTCAAGTACCTTTTTCTGATCTGACTAGAGCTTGTCTAGGTCAAAAAAAGATTTTCTTAATTTATAAGATAAATTTGAGAAAGCACCTGCCATTTTTTGTCACCTGCTAATTCTTGTCCTTTGACTTTGGTCAAACGTTGACCTTTGACCCTTGGACATCTGCCCATATGTCATGCACTTATTGGAGAGCAGATAGAGGCTTGTCCCCTCACTAAAATTTGGAAAGGAGGGGGTGCACGCCTAGGATGGCATGCACCCATGGATAGGGACGCCTGGAGTCCCATACGGATGGGACTCTAGGTTGCTTCTTGGATTCAAACTATGTGACCCTTACCTATAGACTTTGATCAGTCTTACGCACCATCTAAGGATGAATCTGTGGGGCTCTCATCTGATTGGATCAGGTGATGTCATTCCATCAATCAAATTTAGATCTGATTGCATGAAGCAACGTGATTGACCGGGATGATGCAGCACTGCATGGCGTAGTAGGATCTATAAATAAACCCTATCTGCGCCCAACCTATAGAGAGCTTTCTCCTAGCCACGCCCCAAGGCTGCCCCTCTCCCTCCTCCATGCCATCTTTTGATCCTCTCTCTCCTCTCCACGCCCAAGGAATGTTGGGCACGAGTTTGGTGCGATTAGGACAATCAAAAGGTGATAGGAAAGCAAGAAGACAGTCCTGCTAAAAGAGACTGCAGCACATCTTTAAAAGGAGTTTTGAAGATCCTCCAAATCAAATCTAAATCTGAGTTTTGGAGAAAAAAAGAAGAAGAAGAAGATCTCTAGATCCAGCCTGAGTGGATACCGGTAGAGACCAAGCGCTTGCATGGCTAGATCCAGAATCTCGAGTAATCAGCAGGATCATCAAGGGGTAATCAGATTACCCAGTATCAAGATAACATTAATTTAGATTTAATTTAATTTAATTTTCTTATTTATCAGATCATAAAATTAGATTTGAAAAATGTCAGATCTGATTTGAATTTAAGAGAAAATTTTTGAAATATGCCTCTTGATCCAATCAGATTTGAACGAACCTGATCCAAAAAAATCTGATTTTCCCCTTCACCACCGAGGTAAATAGATCCCCTCTTGGTGCAATCTAATTTCTACAATGAACATGCTATGGCCAACATACACCTTAGGATTTCGAATGGCTAGGAGACTGAGTCATGGTGTAGTCAAACTATAACACCCTCAAGGTAAACTACCGATGCACCTCAGATCAAAGAATCAGACATACCACTACAACTTCGAGTCAATCATCGATGAGAAGGTAGACTTTCTTATGACTGCTCGAGGTGGTCATGCTCAATGCCCTCGTTCTCTAATAAGTATCTGCACTCTTGCTCTAGTGTCTCTACACTGTAGACTCAAGACTCATCTACTATAAAAAAGTGATTGTACACCAACCTTCTAGATTAATCACCATCCTCATGATAATCCTACGGTCAGGAGCATTTTATGAGTTAATAACGAAAATTCATGTCTTAAATTTTCAACTCTCGAAAATATGAATTATCATTACCATTAACTCAAGGGATGTATCACAGACACAAAATATACATTTATGATAGAAAATAATCTATTTTATTATTTATAGTTAAAATTATAATTTTGCTCCTAGAAGTGTATTATAAGTGTCAGCCAATTCTGACTTCTAGGGCACACATATCTAACAACTAAGACTCTTGGTTACAGTATCCTAGTCTAGTGGGACTCTTGACCATAGAGTCTCAGATCATCAGGACTCTCCTTCAGAGAGTCCCAGATATGAAGGACTTAGAGTCCCTATCCAGTGGGACTCTTGGTCATAGAATTTCAATCCTGTGAGACTCTTGACCATAGAGTCTTAGATCATTGAGACTCAATATCAGCCATCAGATCAGGTAGAAACACCTATTGTGTGTGACCCCATAGGTTCGAATCTTAAGTCGGTAGCATAGAAACTAATTTTCTATACCAATCGATGTGACCATCTAGCAATGATACCCGACGTTCGAATAGATCTAATAATTACAATGCAATATCCATGAACCTATGGCATATGATTACCGTATAATTCATTCCTTTGATTTCGATGCTCAAAGGACGATTTAGGATTTATTATCAATCCTAAAATTCATCCATAATGTATTTCAAAACTCAGTGTCCATCACATGGACCACCCCAGCCGAAGGTTTGCTAAATTGAAATACGGTGATATACTTGCTCCAATACTTGGAGGGGTCAATCCCATCTTAACTCACACACCGACAAGCCAAGTACTTGACTACATCCAGTAGCCTTCCATCACTGAATTAGAAGTTCAGGTAGGCCGGTACCTAAGTGCAGTGAGTTGCTTGCAGGTCACCATGGTGATCTCAGGTCTAAGAGATACTTATATCCATATCCTTCGCAAGCAACTCTTGATAGTAGAGAGCTTAGCAGTTGGATCACGTTCAGTGAAATGTACCCCTACACTTCACCTGCATGCTATAACAGTATCTCCATACTTCTTGGTTAAGAGAACAATCAACACTTATGGCACACAACGACCTACACTCGATACGTTGTCGTCATGGATAACAACGAATCATTTGGTCGCGAATACATTTTGAGGACTAAATGATAAATCCTCCTTTGTCGAGTTTAAATAGCCCTAAGGACTTCATCATAGAAGACGTCATTACAGAAAGATGCATAAAATGATGAAAAGGCCAAAATAATAATTTTATTTATTAATAATTTAAGTATAATTATATTTAGTTTAATCATCTACAATCTAGATGATTAGCTTTATGATACAATTTCTAACACTTCTTTTATTTCTACAGCATCCATCCATAAAAATTTACTTTTTTCACTTCATTAGATGATTGGAGTACCTACAAAAATCACTTACTAATTTTTGATACCTAAGTTATCTTAGATCCATGAAGGTTATAGCTCATGGTTCCTTTTGGAACCCAAATTTGTTTGATATAAGTTTAGCTATTTTTTTTAATGTTGCATTCAAAAATTTTATGACCAATTTTATTATATTTAAAGTATTTAATTAAATGATTTTCATTTGAAGCTTTGTTAAACATATTTTTGTCAAACTTTTATTTTCTTATTGAATCATAACTAATTTCATGTTTGTCAAAAATAGCTCTTTGATTATTTAAAATGGCTTGAAGCTTTTGAGACCCAATTATAAATTTTTTAATTATGGACTTTAAGCTTTCAATCTCTTTCTTTAGTATGACATTTCTTCTAAAAAATTTTTTTAAATTTATTCTTTTCTTTAGCAGAAAATCTTACTTTATTAAGTTCTTCTTTCAACTTAAGATTTTTTTCAATCATAGATTTTTTAGATTTTAAAAATCTTTCTTTTTTTTAACTAAAAATTTTTAGATTTAATTATATTATTATTTTTCTTAGTTAGAGTTTTAATTTATTTCAAGAATTTTTTTTTCTTTGGCCATGTTTTCCATATTTTTCAAAAAAAAAAATTTCACTTAAAATTTTATCTTTTTGTTCAGCCAAAGAAAGATTAAATTTTTCAAGTTCTTTATTTTATAGCCTTTCCTTCTTATGTTCATCCATTAACTCATTGAAGGTTTCATATAATTCATTAAAAGTAAATTCAGAGAAGTGTTTATGATATACCTCATCTTTTTGAGCCATGAGGCAACAACTTGCTATACCTTTCTCCTCTTTCTCATTCTTCACTTTTTTGCTTTGCTTCCCCTTAATCAATGCTTTCTTTTTTTTTTTGTTTCTTTTTTTTCTTTTTCTTTTCATTCTCATGAGCTATGAGGCATATACTGGGGTGAGCTTGATTATCCTCTTGGGAGCTTGATTCTTCTTTTCGATCGACTTTCTCAAAAGTCATTTCCAATTTCTTCCAAACTTATTTTGCTGAAATACAAGAAGAAATTAGCTTAAACTCATTTATATTTAATAAATAATAAAGTATATTTAAGGCCTTAGTATTTAATTATATTATTTTTTTATCATGCTCTTTTAATACTTTAGGGGTGTGTGAGCCATCAACTATGATCCTCCATAAGTTATAATTGTATGCTTGTATGAAGATACACATGCGTACTTTCCAATAACTATAATTTGATTCATTAAGCATTAGCGGTCTATCAATAGAATAGCCTTTACTAAACAAAAAATCCATTTGGATTGCCTAGATCTTTAGCTCTTGATGGTTAGGTCAACAACTAATAACAGAGCACCTACTCTGATACCACTTGTTACCCAGGTATGGCTATCCAAGAGCGGGGGTAAATTAGATTTATAAAATTTTTGAATAAATTATACTATAAAATAAATATGTGCTTCTAATTAAGAGAAATTTGAATATTTATGGTAAATGAGCAATGTGTAGCAGCAGAATTAAAAGTAACTAACTAATGCAAATATGTAAAGCAAATAAGAAAAGCAAGAAAAGCAAAACCACAAAACAAATACACAAAGACGTTATAATGGTTCGGTGCAATCCCGCACCTACATCCACTCTCCAAGCTATCCTCTTGAAAATTTTACTATAATCCATGATTATAGTACATTTGTTTTGACCCAGGATCATAAATAAATTCAGTTAGTTTTGTCAGGCTCACCAACCATAATCCTACACTGATAGTTTTCTCAGATTTACTATCAATCTGGTTGGTTTTAACCTAGGAGCACCAATCACATCCTTTACACTATCCAATTTTTGGCTTGGACCAACCTATATCTCAAGTTTCTTTCCTCCAAAGAAACTTGTAAAGAAACAAAAATACAAGTAAAATTTAGCACAAAAATAAAAAGAAAAAGAACTTTTTTTGAAGTTTGATGGAGAGGTTGAAAAATGGCTCTTGAAACTTTGTATTCTCTCCTTTGAAGGCTGAGAGAAAGCTTGAATGAATGAGGATGATCATACTTTGAAGCTCTTTGAATTTGATTCACAAGATCCTCTCTTTACTCTCTTTTTCTTTAGATATTTAATGAACCTCACTATTTTAATGATTTCTACTTTTAATTCACTTGATCTTGCTTCCCAAATGTTTCTCTAGCCTTTTATATTCTTTGTGATAGCTTGAGGATCAATTCTAGCCATTGAAAGCCTTAAAATAGCCATTGGAGTGGAGAAATGACCGTTTGAAAAGGCTGTAGAAAACTAGCCAATACGATCACTAGGTCGGCTTAGTTTTTGACTGGGTCGACTCAGTCATAACTAAATCGACTCAGTTTATAGCTGGATCAGCTCAGTCTCTTCGGTCTTGAAAAACTAGCTTTCTGCACTTTCTGTCTTTTGCTTCCACTAAGACTAGATCGGCTCAGTCTCAGACTGGGTCGGCCTAGTTTGCATGCCAAGTATGCCGAGCAACCCATTTCGAAAGAGGATGACCTAAGAGTCATCCTTGGGTTGACCCTTTTGCTATAACTTGATTTTCTTCTAATTTATGAATCCAAAAATTATGGGACTGCATCTAAAAGATCAGAAATCTTCTAAGCTTATTCTTGAAACTTCCGAAATAGATTTTCTTCAACTTTGTAAAATTATGATTTTGCCCCTTATCATTTTTTTATCTCTAACTTGATAAAATTATAATTTTAACTTGAAAATCTGAAAAGACCTACATCCATTCTTGAAATACATGATTAAATACTTAAACACTCAAAGTTTGACAATCATCAAAATCAATCATGGGGTCAACACTATTAGGATCCTCCAGATACGTTTTCTTCTCTAAGCTCTCTTTTCATCTTTAATCTTCTGAGTACTCCATTTTTATTGGCCAGAATATTAACTTGATCATCGGAGGATCTACATCGGAGCCACCTTCGGCCATGACTTATCTTATAGGTTCCGACCGGCGAAATCCCAAATTCCATCTCTAATAATCTTCGGCGGCCGACCATTTTCTACACCAACAATATATATATATACCAGTTTGAATCAATCTTCTAATTACTCAAACTGACATTAAAATAATTTTTTTTGTTCAAAACTTTCCGAAACTAATACCAAACCAAATTAGAACAAATATATATATATATATATATACCAGTTTGAATCGGTCTTCTAATCACTCAAATCAAAACTGAAATAAATTTTTTGGTTCAAAACTTTCTCAAACTAATATCAAACCAAATTAGAAAAAAAAGTTGGTATAAACTGAATTAAAGAATCCATTTCAGAACAGATTTGCAATTTAGATGATTTTTTACATACTCCTACTTCATTATTCTCGGTTAGTCGAAATTACAAAAGCAAACCTTCGAACATCCTGAACTATTTTGCTCATCAATTTGGCCTCGTCCAAGTGTTTCCGTGCCCACCTTTGCGTTCTTTGAATTCTTCTTTCTATGATCGGCTCTCAAACTTAATGACCTTACCCAGTGTCTTCCTCCAACAAGCATGTTTAGATTATACCTTTATCCCTTTTACTCCAAAACCCATTGTGGTCGAACACTTTGTAGGCTGGTGGGATGCCTGTGGTCAGAATTCGGTCCGAGTTTCTCGACCTCCGTTTTTGCCCAGATTGATATTGACTCCCCAGATTTAGAAGGGGTGAAGGAACCTCCCTAGCCATTACCAACATGACAAATAATTCTTTTATTTCTCAGCAGGCGGAGCAACTTTAGCATTCTCCAAAGACAAAGAACATCGGCCCTCGCATCAGTTTTACGCTATTTAAGTAATGCCTTGATACAAATTTGTCGCTACTATTTAGGTCTGATCTTCCATATTTTACCTATATGATGATTCTAGTATATGCCCTGCACTAGAGAAAACTGATAGAATCCCTGCTATAACCTGCACCGCAAAAGGAGAAAAGATTTTCCGACCAAAAAGATATTTGACGCCTGTGATCATGAAATTTAATTTCGTTTTATCATGATATCTTCTCTCTATGTAAAGCGAATGTCCGTGATGGCAATCCCATTTGGAGTGCTCGACACCGTTGTTTCAATATTTCAAAAAAAACACCTCTTCCGGGAGTTATGACGCTCTTTCTATGTCATAGTCGTCTAAACTAGCTCTCCACTGGATCGCATGAATCCAACTCAGGTGATAGTGAATTCTCTGGATGATCTCTTCCCCAGCATCCTTCCCTTTCTGTTGGGTAAATCCAGACAACACACTAAAATTTAACCGAGGAAATGTTTCAATTTATCAGTTTAGTTTGACCTTTGAACTTATTGAAAGAAACAACATATTCCTCTTCGAGATCTACAAAACAAATGAATAGAATATTCTCATCACTGTACATACAATTTCAATAGTTCAAAGAATTTCTTCTCTTTTATCTCTATCACTGCCAGGTTTGTGTGGTTGTTGCTGCGACTTCTCTTTCGGTGACGATGCTTCAGCCAATCTTGGGCTTTGGCATGTGATATTCCGGGGTGAAGCAAATCTTGAAGGCCCAGCATCCCTCGGAGATAAGTTCAGTTGTTCTAAAGCACGGAACTGAAGCTCCGAGGGATAGTCCCTCACCCACCCAATCCGAGGCCCAGCCCCTGTGGTCCACTTGCAGGATAACTGCTTTCCCAATTGATATGTCTCCATTCCTTTCTTTGAGTTAATCCTCTGAAGAATCATTTCTTGCGGTACTGAAGCTTCTTCATCCTCCTCCCCTTGCTCCTCTGCAAATAGATTTTGTTTGCGGAACATGTACTCTTGTTCAGAAGCTGATGAATCTTCAGCTGCTTCATCATCTCCATCTGAATCGGTCCCCTTCTGGCCTGTGGTGCAGTTTATTTCCTCATCAGATTCTTCTTCACTCTCTTCTTCTGGGTCCCTGAACATTATCTGCTCCTGGAGCTTGTGGTACAGATCAAAAATGAGTGATTTTCTTGCTAGTATTTCTGCCCCAAGTTTGAATTCAGAGAGGGAACTTATAACACCGAATCCTCCTGATGTCTTAGACGATGAATTGGCACTCTCTGTTGCCACATCTTTCCTTGTTGTTCCGTCAGAGCAATGCGACGGCTGTGCTGTAGATTCAGGGTTGGCAGCCAGCTTCAGAGAGCGGTTGCTTCCAAGTCTATTCAGCAACTCATCATCTCCTTCAGTTGGACTTAACTGTATACATGGAATAAAAAGAAAATAATTCAAATTAACAATATGTTTCCAATATCGGCTAAATTAATGTCTCATTGCTACCGCTATTTCGAAGTAAGAATCTTTCAATTCATCGCTAGCGGTTGAAGGTTTCACCTTCAAGATCACATATATGAATATTAGTAGCATGCTTACCTTAACATCAGTAAGATCCACATCGTTTTCCTTGAGGTAATTCATGAATTCCTGGAAGTTCTCTTCCGTTGGGCGGTAATGCCCACTATGAGGCCACACAACCTGTCAAGGCGATATAAGAACAGTAAACCACATCGAATGAAGATTATTTATAAATAATCCAAATTATTCTGCGGATCAATCTTTTCTACCTTCAGTGTTCCTTTTTCTACAACTAATCTGCCAGCAGCAGATGTAGCTCCTCCAGCAAGAAAACTTGAGTGCTGAAATGTACCCTTCTGCTTCTGCAATGGTAAATGAATTGCATCAGGCTAGTCAACATAACAAAAGATACCGGCATATAGTTTTCTGCGATATCTAGATTTACCTGACCAACATATAAACTCTTCGATGCGCTTAAAACAAAGATCCACTTGGCATCCTTGATACCCTCAGATGTGTCTAGGATTTGCCTGCTTTTCCTGTACACGAACTTTCCATCCTCGATTATTACTTCATAGGCCTCCCTTTCTTTCTGCATGATGAGAAGATATAACTCAGATCTAGGTTGAACTAGTCCTAATAACTGCTTATTTTACATAGAGTTTGTTAATGATAGAGGCTTACCGGGCCAAGATATTTGATGCATTGCTGTTGAAGCTTTGATCGAGGGCAATGTTCTTTAAGATTGACCTCCTTCCCATCACCCACATCCAGCCTGATTATTTCAAAGAGACAGGTTTTTATTTTACGGCAAACATGGTAACTTTGACCCTATCATTCGTATTTAGCACTTGATTATAAGTGGTGTTAAGAGAAGACTTCACAACCCTACCAGTAGAAGAAAGGTTGCCTGCTCTCGCAGTGGAGCCAACAATCATAATAAAAGTGGAGATTGTGTCCATAGCGATGCCGAGGGTCAATCTGTTAATAGAGCAGAAACAATTTGATAAGTAACACATGCCAATTTAACGAACCGATGGAAGAAAATTTTGGGTTTTCGCAAGGCCTATACCGCCTCAAGCCAATGCTGCAACGCGAGTTTCTGAGCTTTCCCATTCTTGGATAAACCTTTCCCAACCTGTGATTTATGAAGATGAAAGCTTTAAGTTAAGACATGCGGTACAACATCACTGCCCATAACTTATGATGCACTATATAACAGTTCATCAGACAGTACCTTAGCTGCCCTGGTTCTTGCTCTTGACCACCGAGAAACAGCCGATTCTGGTTTCTCAATGTCAAAGAAAGAGACAGAACTCCGCTTGAGCAATGCAAAATCTAACAATTTCCACCTAAAATCAGCAGCAGAAAGTCAAAATGGTTGCAGCGCCTTTTTTTTATTTTTTTCCCAAAAGCATCAGAAAAGAGACTATAAATTAAGCAATTAGAATAACTAGGTAAGGCCATACCAATGCTGCTCTATGAGGACAGCACAATCAGCAAGCTGTCTTCTCGTCCGAAAGCTTTTGTAGACCTTCTGCAACTTGACTGCAGCTTCATGTTTCGGCCTGTCTGGTACAATCACTGGTGATTCTGGTGCCTTTTCCTGTAAATTACTGAACCTTGATTTTTTGGAATCCACTGATCTTGTGGCACTTTCTTTCTTAGAGGTAGGACTCCTTATGGAGAACTTCGTTTCCAAGTGAAACGTGTCCCTCCGAGATCCTTGAATAATTAACTTCCCAGATCCAAAAGGTTTGAGGATAGTTGGCTGGGAGTCTCGGCCATTGAAGCTGACCGATCGCAAGGTTGATCTCACATTGTCAGCTAAACTGAGAGATCTCATGAAGAGAGCTTCAAATGATTCATCCAAAGCAGCATAATTGGCTCCGGAGCATGAAAATGGCATCCCCATGTTGGAACAAAATGATTTGTTTCAACTTCTTTATCAGAATGGCAGGAAAATTAATAAGTTCCCAGAACAGCAACAATGTTATAGATCTCCTCCTATAAAGACAAGCTTCAGACAGTTAGAATCATAGTGAGATTCATTTTGAAAAATATAATGAGTCGATAAAATGGAAGAAACACCAAATCCGAGAACAGAGGCGAGAAACACCAAATCGGAGAACGGAGGCAACGAGCATATTCTAACATTTAAATTTGGCACATTAGGGGAACATGTTCCGGGACTGAAGGGAAGTATCAACTTAGCCATATACACAGGAAGCCAGATAATACTTTCTGAGAGTCCCAAGCCCAATCCAGCAACACAAAAAGATAAAAAAATGGAAAAAAAAACGGTAAAAACCAAGAAAGAAGAGAATAAAGAAAGAAAAAATGTCAATGCTCAAATAAATGTTGCCTTTGAATAATAAAAAGGCATTTGATCATCCTATTCTTTTTTTGTCCCATTTATGAAGACCAAAGAGAACTCTAAATTAAAGTTAGAATAAACCAATAAACCCATCCAGATCTTCTCCTGCCGCTAAATAGAAAATTAAAGATAAAACAAGACCCATTTCAATTTAAAACTAAGCATCCCGACCAAACAATTACATGCAATAATCTCCATTTCTTTGTATGAATCACATAAATAAGAGTCATCCTAACCCGGAGAATCGATGGGACTCAGCACCCAAAACAAAACCCAATCTCCCAAATGCCCACCCGTAGTCCAAGTTAAAGTATGTTTTAATTAGAAATAAAACAGAGGAAAAGAAAAGATCAAACAAGCAAGGTTTCAAAATTCCAAAAACTAAGATCTCAAACGACGCACCTTTGCCTCCCTTGCCTTCAGGATCGCCTCAGAGCCAGGCAGAGAGAGAGAGAGAGAGAGAGAAGAGGTTTAGCCACAGTGAGAGGAGGGGCGGAGGAGGGGCCTAAGACCAGAGGGTGTATGGCGGAAGAAGAGGAGGGGAGGGGAGGTTGGTTGGTGGATGATGGCACGAATTGGTCCGGGAACGGAGAAAGAACAGGGTGGTTTCTCTTAGCTATCTAAATAAGGAAATGGAGGGGGAGGGTTGTTTAAACTAAACCGGGATGGTCCGTTTAAATAGGAATTTAGGAGGGTGGGAAGGGTTAGAGGACATGCAGCAATCCCTAGTTTCCAAACACGTGTTCTTCGCAATCCTTCCACGGATGCAGTTGCCAGTTTCCCTCTCGCGGATTTCTTTAGAAAAGGAGAGAGAAAAAATAAAATATATATAAAAACCAAAAAAAGACAGAATGAATGAAGCGATTGCTGCATGATATGATGCTTTCTGCGCGTGAATTCTCTACTATATACTTAATACACCGTATGATATGATACATCAGATATATTATGGATGGCTATGTATGGTGTGCATTGCATAGCATGCATTCATGTATATTCATTCATTGCATGATGAATAATGTATGTGATGCACCATATCATAATGCATACTAAAATTTTTGAGCTCATTTTTTTTTAAGTGTGATAGTATTTGACCAGCTATACATAAGCAAAAAAAGAACTACTTTTTTTAGTAAAAAATAAAAAATAAAAAATTGATACACTAGGTATTATTGGCGCACTAAATGTTTGCCGGTGGATTTATCTTAGTAAATTGTTGGTTTTCTAAACTTACTTTCTGCCAAAAAAATATTAAAAGCTGCATAAATTTGATAAAATTTATGCTCAAATAATTATTTTGGCATGAAGCCGTTCCAAATTTATGCTCAAATAATTATGTTGGCATGAAGCCGTTTCTAACACTGTCATTGACTCAGCTACAAGTTCCTTTGAATCTTGGACTTGTCATTGTTCAACAACTTGAGAGCCATAATATTCTATTGAGCGAGTTATCTAATATTATTCTTATAAATTTGACACTTCAAAGTTAGATAGGCATAGATTATCGGACTAAATAGATCGTAGTGTATGGTGCGCAGAGATATTTAGGTATTGCTGCAAAAATAAATAATTCTTCTAGAGAAAAATAATCATGAATAAATGACATAACCAAGATCTTGGATTTCTATGTAAATATTTGGAGATAAATTAGTGATAGAAAAGATTTCCAGACGTTAGCAGAAAGTAATAAAATCACTCATTTTAGTATGTTTATAGATACACTAGAAAATGAAATAATGAGAGCATTCTATATCAAGGTTGCTATATTGATCTATAAAGAGTCAGGGATTTGACTGGCGCGCGTCTTAACTAAGAGTCATGAATGGTTGAAGGCATGATATTTTTCCCCAAGAAATTAAGAGACAATACTGAACAGCTTCAGAAGCAAATGAAAATAGTGCTTGCTTGGCCATGCATATTAGAAAATTTTACAAATTAATTTATTTAGGATGGAGTATGTTGCTAGAGATTGTTGGATTAATTTTTGGCCTTTGGCCTCTTGTGTCCAATAAATTTCTAAGTTATTTATCTAATTTATCAAGTACCAGGAAAATTTGCAACCTTCAAACAATTAATCTATTTGGTCACTGTAATTTCTTTGGTCTGAAAAGAAAACAAGTCTCTTCTTACCATACAATGGCAGCATGATGTACCCATAGCAGAGCATGTAGATAAATATGGATGAACCTTTCAATTAAGGTTAAAGATCAATGAGAGAGAAATGATTTTTACGTCAAGTATTCTTTATATAAGAGTTTATCAATATCTCCTACTGTCTGTTTTATAAAAGATCAGATTATTGGGAATGAGTTTCGGGGCAATAAAATCTATCTTGACTGTGAAATTCGTGGAATAGATGGAGTTGACCTGAATCAAAATTAAGGACTTGACATGGAGAAGATCAGTTTTGGATGAAGCTTCTGTCGAAAGGTTTTGGAACAAGGTGATAAAACGATTTCATTAACCGCTTCGACTTAAAATCACTCCAATTCAGTCACAGGTTAAGGGAATGACCTCTGCAAAAAACAGTTGAAACTAGATCAAATTATCTTATACCAAAATAATTGATTCATGCAGTATAAATGTTCAATAGTCGATCAATTCTAAGCCAAGAAGTTCTTGACTCATTGCAATACAGCACAACTAAATATGCTTGATCCAGTAAGCTGCTGTTTATTTGCGTAGTTTATAATTAATAGCTAAAATGCCAAAAATCCGTATGATATGAGTTAGATGTCCACTTGAGATGTTACAAAAACAGAATCAATGGCTAAACATGCAATGAAATCTAATTCATACCTAATTAAAGTTGTTTAGCTGTTTGATAACAGTCTTTGTGATTAATGTTTCCATTAGTTAACTTAATCACCATTATATGAAAAGCTCTTGTTTCCTTCTATGTTTGACCAAGAATATATCCAGAATTATAAATTTATTATACAACTAAAGGCTAGTACCTAGCAGCAGTATTTGTGAGGCTCCACTTCGGAGGTCTCCATTCACTGCACTGCGTGCATCAAATATGTTTTGTTTTTTTTGGAGGGAAATAGTTGTAACCTCATTGTGACCTCATACAGCTTTTGAATTCAAGTAGTTTCGCACAGAAAGCACGAGTAATATCTCAGAAAATACCATTCACTTGTTTTCTTCCAAAAAATTCCCATACGCTGACCTATCTACATCAAGCAACCAAATTAGATGAGTAGGTATCAGTCTATCTTAGCAAGACCTTTTTCAACTAAAATCCTTTGTTGACTTGTGTCTCTTGTAGATCTCCCTATAGGCATTGATTTATCTGTATTAAAATCTCCATCATCTAGAAGAGTTACAATCTAGTAGTCAAATGCTTCCGCGGAGTTGAGCAATGTCGTGCCATTCGCCATCATAGAATTCTTCTTTGACAACCTTATCAACTCTAAGCTTCCTATAGCTTTATCTTTAAGCCATTCTCTAACCAGTACTGCTGTGATTATACTTCACCATCCAAATATAATAATATCATCCTTTCAATTAGCTCCTACATATATAGAAGTAACATTTTAAAAAAAAAATTGCTTTCAATTGGTTTAAAGATTATCATGCTCTCTGTTTTATATGGCAAAGAAATTTTTTTTTTCTTTTTGATGTTCCTATCTTTTTTCCATGCTGAATTTCCTGTTTTATATAGCAGTCAAGGATTAATGCAATATGAAGTGATAAGTGAGCATCATATAGAGGTAGGACTGAGCAATATGTATCCTATTATAGCAAAGCTTTAGATTCTTGGAGAAGATTCACGCTGGAGAGCTGATTTGGTATTGGATCGACGTGGATCATGAACCAACCTGCAAGAAAAGTTTCAAGAACCGATAGGGTATCCTTCGGTTTAGGACCTTTCAATGCTTAAGTCAGCTGAGACCTTGTGAACAAATAGTAAAAATGAAAGATTGAAAGGCAGTGAGAGAGGATTTGAGTAGAGAGGAGATTTGATCTTCCTTCAGTGAAAAAGTCGAGAGTAGATTTCAGCAGAATGTGGACTCTATGAATCTTATGCTTACCTCTAGAAGGATATCCTGCTCCTCTACTTATAGAGGGGCTTGCTTAGGTGTTAAGAAAAGTTTGTTAGATCGTTGGTTTGTTATAACAGAATGGCTAGTTGGATAGTAGTTGTTGGCCATTTGCCTTGATGATGATTAGCTATTATATGGCTAGAGAAAAAGTCTTGATTTGGTTGAGAAGTGGTTAGTGCTCGATTAGTTCTTGGATCATGTCGAGGTTGGTATTTTACAGATCTCGATAGTGCGGCAAGATCGATGTTTTACCAATCTCAGTATGATAAAGCTTGAGCAGCATTTCACCTACAGTTGGCGACATCAGTATTTTACCAATCTCGAGATAATGAAGCTGGTGGCAAGGATAAACTGATCTCGTGCTCACTCAGGTGGATTACTATTATTGAGGTCGGTATAAATCCGATCTTCTATAAAAAAAAAAACTCAACCATCGCTAACCTTCAGGATGGTAAAGTACTGGTCTGATTTATTATGGTCACTCTGAGATCGATTTAAGACCGATCTTGATTTATAGTGAGTCAGAGCATTATTAAGGGCGGTGATTTGCTGATCTGGATGTAATGATCATCGGTGCATTGCTGATCTGGTTCAATCATTTAAACCAATATACCATCTAGTCGTGGTACGAATTAAACTAGGCTCAAAGTCGATATTTTGTCGACTAGAGATTGATACTTATTATTTTTTAGCAGTCATCTAGAACGACATTTTTTTTGATGATTGTCCATACCAACAATTGCTCCTCACTTTCCAAACTTGCAGTGGAACTTTTCTACGAGGAGTGAGAAAAGTTATTTTTCGAAAGACATCAATTAAATTTTTCATCGAAAATCACATCGTGCGCCTACCAGATTTATTTTTTTTAATGATTTGAAGTGATATAACACCTCATTTGAAGGAATTTCATTGTATGCACCGACATTTAAGGAAGCATGGGGGAGCACAAAATCATTATTGGTTGCTCTGTTGTAGCTCAAACGATGTCGGACATATGTCATCTTTCTATTGGCCGGTTAAACCACCATGCGGATTGAATCCACATAGCTTAACCAGAACGGATGTACTAAAATGGCCTTTCTACAGTATTTTTGGATTACTGACAAATGGATCAAATCCAATGATGGGCAGATCAATCTGGGCCGTTGCTTCTCCCTATATATAGGGTGGTGTCCGGTCCACTGTCATTTTACTATTTTCTTTTGGAGTGGAGGTTTTGCTGCTGAGGTTTTAGAAGCTTGTTATGCAGAGACAGTCAAAGAAGAAGCTGATTCTGGTGATCATCAAAGTTAAGAAGAGCCACTGCATCTCGTAGAGAAGGTCTCCTTTTCCTCTAGGTAGATCTTTTCTTCCTATTTTTGAGCTAATAGTCTCCCTTGCTTAGGATTTCTTTTTCTAAAGATTGGTGGTGCTCCCAAGCCTTGGGAGGCCATGAGGAGTTAGGGTGTTGACTCTGAGTGACTAAGACAAGTTCAATCCTAGGACTAGGATAGGAGTTGTCCTAGGGTAGAGTGTTGTATAGTTCTCCATGAGCTTGAGGTCAAGGTGTTGAGGATCTTGAGGGATTTGGTTGGTGCTTCAGAGATTTGGGACACAAGATGGAGCAAGAAACCAAAGCCAAAGGATGAAGGCTGCAAAAAGGATCATTTCTATAGGTTAACCAGCTCAGCTAGAACTGGATCAGCTATGTCTTAGTGGACGGCCAAACAGAAAGATGCGTGTTAGGAACTACTGGCACGGTATGTAACTAGATCGGCTCAGTCTAAAATTGAGTCTATCCAGTCTCAAGTTAGCCGGCTTAGTAATGAGACTGAGCTAACTTAGTGGTTGGGTAGAGATATGCGAAAGGTTTGTTTGGGGCTAGGGTTTAGATTGATCCTAAGGGTCATAAGGCCTGATTTAAGAGGTCTTAAAGAAGCTAACTCATATATGGATCGAATTTAGATCCAGGAGATGAGAGCATCAGAGATATGGGTGTACATAGGCTTGGTGAGTGCTTTCATGTATAGGATTAGCCAGAAGAGTTTTTGATCGGGCCTAATGGCTATGTATAAATACATAGATTGTGTTAGGATTTCATGAAGCTATGAAATACAGATCTTTTCTTCCTCAATCTTTTTTCTCTTTTCTATCTAGTGTTATCATCCAAGGATTCTTGAAGAAGCCCTAGAGAGGGAGGGTGCCTCCCTCAAGCCCTAAGAGGAAGGTGCCCTATCACAGATGGGAGATGCAATGGTGGAGGTCCAGCATGTTAGGATTAGTGGTGCTCCCAAGTCTTGGGAGGCCACTGGAGGAGTCAGGATATTGGCTCCGAGAGACTAGGATAGGTGTGGTCCTAGGGCTAGACCAGTTTAGTTCTAGGGTGGAGGTTCAGCCCTCCACGATCATGAGGCCCTGATTTGGGTCTTATGGAGGGCTACTTAGAGTTTGGACCAGGTTTGGGTTCATGGGATTGAGTGCATGATCAGACCATGGGTGTACGTGGGTTTGGGTAAGTGCATTTGGACAGGGTTAGCCCAGAAAGTTTTTTACGGGTTAGGATTTTGGTCCATGTACAGATATATATACATGTATATTGTAAACCCTAAAACAAATAAGTAAGAAAGTGAGAACCATTTTCTCCCCCCCCCAAAAAAAAAACTTGGGAGGCTAGCAGAACCTGAAGGAAAAATCTTATTTTCTGCCGCAGGATCGTGCAGATCTGATCAGATTTGAGATGAATTTTTTTAAAAATTTCTAAATGATCTGATCTAATCTAAGAGTTCTTAGATCTAATTATGATGATCTAATATTAAAAATTAAAATAAAAATTAAATTAGATTTAATATCATACCGTGTTTGGGTAATCTGATTATCCTGCAATGATCCTGATGTTTTCTGAGGTTCTGGAAGGAGCCATGCATGCGAGTGGCCTCTATCAGTATCCACTCGGGAAGGATCTGGATGTCTTCTCCTAGTAAATCTTTTCTCCAAAGATCAAATCTGAATCTGATTTGGAAGTCCTTCAAAAAAATTTTGAAGGCAGCGTGTCCATCTCATGAACACCGTCGAACTCTTCATAAATTTGATTGGATCTTCTTCTTAGATTTGTGCCTAACTTTTTAGGCATGTAGAAGAGAGGAAGAGAGATGATAGAGGAGGAGTGGGATATGTGGAATGATAGCCTTTGTGTATGAGAAATATTTCTACGTGAAGAGCCTTGGCACAGGGGTTCTTATACAAAAGCATAACGCCAAGTTAGAGTCCCTCTTTGACCAAAATTCTTATTTTTTTAACCATTGGGACTCCTGGACTTGATCTCCATGAAACTCCCTAGATCTCATCTGATTTTGATGCTAAAAACCAATCTGGAAGGTGGCGGCATGAGTAGATAAGGAAGAGTCCACTGCACCTAGGACTCTTCCCTCAAGAGTTTGATTCAAATCAATCTCTATCATAACTCAGTCTAGATACCTCCAAAAATCATAAAATTTGATACACCTAATGTATAATTTATGTCTATCACATATCCAAAAATTAGATCAAAATAATTTTTAGAGAATTTTCTAGAAGCATCTGATCAGGTGACCCTCAATTCTCTCAAACAGATCAACTTTTGACCCTAATCCAATTTGACTATAAATGAATTTAATTTCTATAATTAATCTGACCTAGACTTATTCTAATCAGATAAAAATAAATCCATTCAAAATACAAGAATGAGTCAAATCAAATTTGACTTGGTTGCGATAAATCAGAAAGATTTCAGAAGGAGAAAGTCAGGCTCAATCGTGTGCTAGCACGATTACCATGAACTTGATTGGATCTAATCCAAATCAATTGAATTGGATTAGCTCAATTGATGACATCTAGACCTAAACCCTTATTTGTGTAATCTAATTAGATTCAATTCTGTATGATAATAAGATATGTCGTGATCTCCATCATCGATATCATCGATGAAGGGAAATCCTGATTTCTCGGTCCAGGTTCGTTCAGGTCTGATCAGATCAAGAGATATATATTTCAAAATTTTTTCTCTTGATTCCAATCAGATTTTGATATATTTTAGATCTAATTATTATTATTTTAGAAATCAAAATAAAATTAGATAAATAAAATTAGATTTAACTTACCTTGATATGGATAATCCTATTACCCATTGATGATCCTGTATGCAGCGGAAGGTTCTGGATCTAGCCACGCAAGTGCCTGGCCTCTACTAGTATCCACTCGAGCTGGATCTGAAGATCCTCTTCTTCTCTATCATATTTCCAAAAATCAGATCTAGATCTGATCTGGAAAATCTTCAAAACTCCTTTTGAAGATCAACAGTCGTCCTTTGCAGCAGCGCAGCCTTCTAGATTTCAGTTGTCTTTCTTTGATCTGGATTGCACCAACCAAAAATTCAAAACTCCTTTTGGACGTGGAGAGGAAGGGGAGAAGGTAGTTTGGCATGGAGGAAGAGGAGAGAGGCAGCCTTGGGCGTGGGGAATTGTGATCCTTTCAATCACTTTCAATCACAATCTGGGTTGGGCGCAGGGTCTTATTTATAGACCGTCTGTGATCCAACTTCTCTTCTTCCCAACCAATCACAACTCTTTATGAAATAAGATCTAAATCTGATTGGTGAGAATAGAGTCCCTTGGATTCCTACTTAGAGGGCGCCTAAGACCAATCAAAGTTGGTTCTTAGGAGAACTCTAATTGGAATCCAAAAAGGAGATCGAGTCCTTGTCCAACAAGGACTCCTAGGCGCCTCCAACTTGGGCACACACCTAGGGTGGCGTGCGCCCTCCTCCTTGCAGGTTCTAGTAGGGGGACAGCCCCACCATTGCTCTTCAATAGGTGTGTGACATGTGGGTCAAAAGTCAAAGTGTCTATGGTCAATATTTGACCAGTCAAAGGTAGACTTTTTAACCAAAGTCAAAGAACAAGAAATGGCGTGACCAAAAATGGCAGGTGAATGTCTTTACCAAATAAGACAACCTTTTTCTAACTTGGACAAACCTTCAGTCAGACCATATGAAGACCTCTCATTGAGCACAAACTCCTTATGGCTCAGACAGGACAACTTTTTTATGAATAGTAAAAGAAGAACGTTAGGTTTCAATCGAGTGCTAACACGATTTTCTTGAACTAATTGAAATCTCATTTAGATCAATTGAACTAGACCAGTTCAATTGATGATCACCAAATTCAAACCCTTGTTGTATGGATCCAGTTAGATTCAGTTTCTATATGGTAATAGGATATGTCATGATCTCTATCATCGACATCATCGAAACCTCTTTCGATGGATCAGACTCCTCTGATTCGAACACGGCTAGAATGATCGATCAATCTAAATCATTCTAATTTGCTGCAAAATCCACCAGTGATAATCTAGCAGTAATTGGTGGCAACCCATCAGAAGCTGAATGTGAACCTCTTGGTGCAGCTACCTGTGTGATTAAGTTCTTCCACCTTGAGTCCCGATCAGATTAGGGTTAAGGTAAACTCGTCAAACCCTAGTCTCTATCATATGATGTAATCATTCGATTCAATTCCGATGTGAAAATCAATAATATAAACTCTTTCTGTTATTTCACTCTGCCATGGCCATGGACTTCTGGACTTGATTCTCATGATCATCATAGGGCTGATCCTCTACCACCGAGGTAGATAGATTCCATCTTGATGCCATCCAGTTCCTATAATGAACATGCTATAGCCAATATACACCTCAGGGTTTCGATTGACTAGGAGATCGAGTAATGGTGTAGTCAAACTATAACACCCTCAAGGCGAACTGCTGATGCACCTCAGGTCAAAGAACCAGACACACTACTACAGCATCGAGTCAGTCATTGACGAGAAGGTAAACTTTCTAATGACTACTCGAGATGGTCACGCTCAGTGCCCTCATTCTCTATCAAGTACCTATACTCTCGCTCTGGTGTCTCCACACCGTAGACTCAAGACTCATCTACTAAAGAGAAGCGATTGTACACCAACCTTCCAGATCAATCACCATCCTTATGACGATCCTATGGTCGGGAGCATTTTATGAGTTAACAATGATTATTCATGTCTTAAATTTTCAACTCTTGAAAATATGAATTATCATTACCATTAACTCAAAGGATGTATCACAGACACTAAATACACATATGTAATAGAAAATAACTCATTTTATTAATATTAGTCAAAATTATAATTTTGCCCCTAGAAGGTATTACAAGTGTCAGCCAATTCTGGCTTCTAGGGCACATATATCTAACAATCTCCCACTTGTTCTTAAGCCAATTGGCTATAAGTCTAAGTCCCATCTTTTCAAGGTGGACTTCGATCTTTCGCTGGCCCAACGGTTTTGTAAGTGGGTCTGCCACATTATCTATGGAGTTGACTCTCTTGACCTTGATGTAACCCTTCTCGAGTAAATCGCGGATGAGGTGGTATCAACATTTGCTTAAGAAACTCTTCGCCAGATGACAGGACCCCCCATTGGCAAAAAACAGACTCTCAAGATGTCGACTTTCAATCATCTATATCAGACATTAAATCCAAGTCTGTGTATCCCTGGACTTGGAGTTCTCCGTTACCAAAGACCAACATCATATCCTTAGTTCTTCTTAAGTACTTAAGCATACATTTCACAGAAGTCCAGTATTCTCACCTGGATTTTGACTGATATCTGCTGTGTGACACTCACAACATGGGCTATATCAGGTCGTGTTACATAGCATGGCATATATGCAGGCTCCCTATTGTAGAAGCATAAGGGATCTGCGCTCATGCATTCTATTCCTCAGGTGTGCTGGGGCAATCTTCTTGGAAAGATGAATACCCATGTCTGAAGGGTATTAATCCCCTCTTAGAGTTTTTTATACTAAACCTCTTTAGTACTTTCTCTATGTACATCTTCTGTGAAAGTCCTAGCATCCTATTTGGTTTATCCCTATAGACCTTAATTCCTAGAATAAAGGATGCTTCGCCTAGGTATTTCATGGAGAATTCCTTGGACAACCAGAATTTGACTGTTGTCATCATGGGAATATCATTCCCAATAAGGAGGATGTCATCCACGTAAAATACGAGGAAGACAACAGCGCTCCCATTGACCTTTTTGAAAACACATGGTTCCTCCTCATTTTTGATGAAACCAAACATTTTGATCACATCATTGAAACGAGTGTTCCAGCTTCGAGATGCTTGCTTAAGTCCATATATGGACCTTTGCAGGTTGCAAACCCTGTGATCAGTATCATTAGATGTGAAACCTAGCGGCTGTTCCATATAGATATCTTCCTCAAGATATCCATTTAAGAATGCCATTTTTCATGTCCATTTGCCATATTTCGTAATCGAAATAGCTTGCAACAGCAAACAATGTGCAGATGGATAGCCACTGGGGAAAAGGTATCCTGATAGTCAATGCCTTCGCGTTGACTATAACCTTTTACCACTAGTCTAGCCTTGAATGTCTCCACATTCCCATCTGCACCAATCTTTCTCTTGAAGATCCATTTACACCCAATAGGTACTATACCTTCTAGTGGATCTACCAAGGTCCAGACTTGATTTGAGTGCATCGAGTCAATTTCTGACTGCATTGCCTCTAGCCATTTCTTGAAGTCGATATCTGATATTGCCTCGTTGTAGGTTTTGGGATCATCACCATGAGCATCATTACCTACGAGGAACATTTCCTCTACGTCCTCTGAAATAATACCTAAGTATCTCTCAAGGGGATGGAAAAACTCTTTTCGATCTACGAGGTGGAGGAGGTAGTGTTCTTTATTGGCTCAATCTGATTTGGTTCCAATTGGTCCTTAGCTCGTTGGTACTTGTGAGACTTTCTCATCAAGCTTGATTTGCCCTTCCAATGCCGTTATCTGTGATAAACTAGTTTTTAAGAAAGATGGCTGTACAACTCACAATCACATTGTGGTCTTCTAGAATGTAGAAATAATATCCTAATGACTCTTTAGGATATCCTATGAATCGAGCTCTGAAGGACCTAAACTCTAACTTGTCCACTTGTTGTCTTTTGACATGAGCCGGACAACTCCAAATTCTGAGATGACTTAGACTTGATTTCTTACTGTGCCATATCTCATACGGTGTGGTAGGAACGGTTTTAGAGGGAATCCTATTCAGTAGATAAATTGAAATTAATAATGAGTGTCCCCAAAGAAAATCAGGGAGGTCTGTGAAGCTCATCATAGATCGAACCATATCTAATAGAATCCGATTTCTCCATTCTGAAACCCCGTTGAGTTGAGGTGTTCCTGGTGGAGTCCATTGAGAGACTTTGCCATTTTCCTTAAGATAGTTTAAGAATTTTTAGCTAAGGTATTCACCTCCTCGATCTAATCGAAGAACCTTAATGGGTTTTCTAGTTTATTTTTCTACTTCATGTCTGAATTCTTTGAACTTTTCAAAAGCTTCAGACTTGTGTCTCATAAGATACACATACCCATACCTAGATAGATTATCGATAAAGGTAATGAAGTAGACAAAATTATCTCTAGCCGGTACATCAAATGGGCCGCACACATCTGTATGTACTAGGGCAAGGAGATCCGTGGCCCTCTCCCCCATGTCCAATAAAAGGGAGTTTTTGTCATTTTGCCTTGAAAGACAAGATTCACAAGTTGGATATGACTCGAAGATCAATGGACTCAATAGCCCATTTTTCTCTCAAATTTGTTGATCCTCCTCTTCTGCTATATGACCCTAATCTCAGGTGCCAATAGATATCTATCATTTGACTATCCTAGGTCATTTAGCATTCACGTTTTTTGCTCGATAGTTAGAATAGGTACATAACATATGTAGCTGATAAAGTTCATTAATAAGAAAAACATTTGCAATTTTATTTCTTTCAATAAAGAATGTTACAATGGTCCTTAAAAGAAGGTAATCACATAGCCTTCTTGTGCTAAGCATGAAACAGAAATCAAATTCCTACTAGCTGCAGGCACATAATAGCAGCTTTCAAAACTAAGTCTAAAACCAGATGGTAATCAAGAGGGTATGTTCCATGGCTATTGCAGCAACTCTTGCTCGCATTATCGCTGCGTAGGATCATATCTCCATCCCTCAGCCTCCTGCTATCCTCACAGATCTCTAATATTGGAAGTGCACAGATGAGGCACTAGAACGGTCCAGCACCCAACTGGAATGCAGAAGAAACCATAAGGTTTGACTTACTAACGGCAATACCTTCCTGAAGGACCCTTTTCCTTCTGTTCTTCAGGGTGGCCAGGTAATAGGGCATTCCGATTCCCCAATGGCCATCGCTGTTGCAATCGAAAACACTTTCCCCTTTGACTCGCGGCTTTCCATCTTCGGCTCTGCCTTCTCTTCTTTGCTCCCTTCCATCTTCTGCTTTTTCGTAGACCTTCTTTTTCTTTCCATAAGAAACTTTTCTTTTAGGAAAGAAGTTCATTCATAAGCAAGGAACTGAGCCTTTAGAACCCTTTCCAATATAGAAAGGCTCAGCGGTGACCAGCATAATTCATTAATTCGGCCAAGGAATTTTGAAAGTTTTATGCACATGGGTAATTCAATGATGAAATTGCCCCATATGCCAATCAATTAAAGGGATTGCAGAATAACATTGCTCTACAGATCCAAGTCCAACTTCAAACACCGAGCTTCTCAAGGCTCTTCCAAGTCCTTGATCATTATCAGACAGTGATATGGGACTGACTGCCCATACGCATCTTAGCCCTTAAAAAGTCATTTTATGAACTTGATATTTGGCTGCGCGACTCTATTCACCAAACAATCTCTGCAGGTGAGCCAACATTGACGAGCAGTCTCGATATCCTGCATGTTGGCGCTGGAGCTCATCCACAAACAGGCGAAGCCCAACATGTAAATCTGATCTTAATTATCTTCCGGGTCTATCCATTTTTTTTTCAGAGATGCTCTCTATTCAATGGATGGACGGGCCTGGTAAGCGTGGGGGGGTCCGCTGATCCAGTACATGAGTTAACTTTCTCCAGATATCCAAAACTTCATTTTATAGTTCCTGAGCCAATCTTTTTCAGAATTGGGTTCAATCAGTCTATGTGTAATACCAGGATACGTGCCAATGGGTTGGACCAGATAAATTTTTCTGTAGAGAGTCAAAGATTCTAGTTAATGAAGGAAAATCCTGATTTTCCGGACTAGATTCGTTCAAATCTGATCAGATCGAGAGATGATATTTTAAAATTTTTTCTCTTCGATTCCAAATCAAATCTTAGGATATTTCAGATTCTAATTTTTAAATTATTTTTAAATAATAGGATAAAATAAAGAATAAATTAAATCAAATTTTAATTTAAACCTGATTTGGGAATAATCCTATTACCCTATTGATGATCTTGTTTTGCAAGCAGAAGGGTTCTGGATCTAGCCACGCAAGCGCCTGGCCTCTACCGGTATCCACTCGGACCTGGAATTGGGTCCTCTTCTTCTCTATCACACCTCCAAAATTTAGGATTCTGGATCTAATCTGGAGGGATCTTCAAAACTCCCTTTTGAAGCCTCTGCAGTAGTCCTTTTGCCAGCAGTGCAGCTTCTTGCTTTTGATCGCCTTTCTTTGAATCTGGATCGCACCAACCAAGGTCCAAAACTCCTTTGGATCATGGAGAAGACAAGGGGAGAAGATGGTTTGGCATGGAGGTAAGAGGGGAGAGGTAGCCTTGGGGCGTGGGGTTTTCAATTCTCATTGAATCACCTGTGTTTAAGTTGGGCACAGGGTCCTTATTTTTATAGACTGACTATGATCCGCTTCTCTTATTCCAACCATCACAACCCTTTATGAAATCAGATCTAAATCTGATTAGTGAGATAGAGTCCCCTAGATTCCTACTTAGGGGTGCCTAAGAATCAGTTCCAAAGTGGTTTTAGGGAGAACTCTAATTGGAATCCAAAAAGATGAGGTGGGTCCTTGGTCCAACAAGGACTTCCAAGACCCTAACAAACTTTAGGCTCACAGCCACCCTTGGCGTGTGCCCTCCTCCTTGCCAGGTTTGGTAGGGGACAGGCCCCCACCAGCTCTCCAATAGGTGCATGAACATGTGTTCCAATAAGTTAAAGTGTCATGGTCAATGTTTGACCAGTCAAAGGTAGACTTTTTGACCCAAGTCAAAAGAACAGAAATGGCAGGTTTGACCAAAAATTTGGCAGGTGGTGTTCCTTAACATAAGACAAACCTTTTTTGACTTGGACAACCTCAGTCAACCATATGAAGGCCTCTGTTTGAGCAACCCAACTCCTTTGGCTAAGACAGGACAACTTATTTATGAATAGCCAAAAAAAAAAGAAAAAAGGAAAAAAAAAAAAAAAAAAAAAAAAAACCGTTAGGTTCAATCGAGTGCTAGCACGATTTCCTTGAACCTAATTGAATCCTCATTCAAGATCATTGAACTAGATCAGTTCAATTGATGATCACCAATTCAAACCAATTGTTTGTTGACCCAGTTAAGGTTCGTTCTGTATGGTTACATGGATATGTCAATGATCTTCTATCATGGACATCAATCGAAACTCCTTTTGATGGATCGAACTCCTTCTGTTCAAACAGCTAGAATGATCGTCAAATCCTTAAATCATTCTAATTGCTCCCTAAAATCCACCAGTGACACTAGCATATATTGGTGGCCAAACCCATCAGAGCTGAATGCGAACGCTCTTTGGTGCAGCTACCTGTGTGATTCAGTTCTTCTATCTGAGTCCCGCTCAGATTAGGGTTTAAGGTTAAACTCGTCAACCCTAGTCTCTGTCATATGATGTAAATCATTCACATTCAAGTCCCAATGTGAAAATCTAAATAGAAACTCTTTTCTATTATTTTCACTCTTACCATGGCCATGGATTTCTGGACTTGACTCTCCATGATCATCATAGGGCTATCTCTCTACCACCGAGGTTAGAAAGATTCCATCTTTGAATGCCATCCAGTTCCTATAATGACAATGTCATTAGCCAACATACACTCAGGGTTTCCATATGGCTAGGAGTCGAGTAATGGTGGTTAGTCCAAAAAACTTATAACACCCTCAAAGGTGAACTGCCGATGCACGTTCAGATCAAAGAACCAGATGCAGGTACTGCAGCATGGCGAGTCCAGTCATTGACGAGAAGGTAGACTCCCTAATTGACTATCTGAGTGGTAGCGCTCAGTGGCCCTCGTTCTGTAACGAGTATCTGTACTCTCGCTCTGGTGTCTCCACCGTAGACTTCAAGGACTCATCTACTAAAGAGAAGCAATTGTACACCAACCTTCAGATTAATCACCAATCCTTGGTGAGATCTTAGGTACGGGAAGCAATTTTATGAGTTACATAATGATTATTCTGTCTTAAATTTTCAACTCTTTGAAAATATGGAATTATCATTGCCATAACTCAAAGGCCAATGTATCACAGACACTAAATACACATATGTGATAGAAAATAACCCCATTTATTGATTTTAAGTCAAACTTAACAATTTGCCCCTAAGAAGTGTATTACAAGTGTCAGCCAAATTCTGGCCTTCTAGGGGCCACATATAATCTACAATCTTCCCCTTATCCTAAAGCAATGCTACAAGTTCTAAGTCCCATCTTCTCAAGTTTGGGCTTCAATCTTCTGCCTGGCGAACGGCTTTTAATTAGTGGTCCTGCCACATTAATTCTGTGGAGTTGAACTGCTCTTGACCTCGGCCATAACCCTTCCTCGAGGTAATCGCGGATGAGGTGGTTTCGTCGCTTAATAATGCCTTGAATTTTTGGTGGACCTCTGTTCTCCTTAGCAAGGGCTATGGCAACCATTGTTGTTCCGTAGTAATAGAGGAATGGCATCTGATGGCATTACTTTGATTTTTGCTTAGAAAACTTCTTTATACCAGAATGCTTCCTTTGCAGCTTGACTAAGCGATATATTTTTTTCTGCCTTCCATGGTTTGGCGAATATGGCTATCACGCGTTTGCTTGAAACTCTTTTTCAGCTGAACAGCTCCACCATTGCACACAAACAAGACTTCCAAATGTCGACTTTCGATCATCTAATTGGAACATGAAATCCGAGTCTGTGTAATCCGCTGGACTTTGAAGTTCTCCAATTACAAAGATCAGCATCATATCCTTAGTTCTTCTCAGTACTTAAAGGATACTATTTCATAGAAGTCCAGTGTTTCTTCACATGGATTCGACTTGATATCTACTTGTGGACAACTCCACAGGCATGGGCTATATCAGGTTCCGTGTTACATAGCAATGGTATACATGAGACCTCCCGCTATTGCAGAGGCAATAAGGGATGCTTGCCCTCCATGCATTCTATTTCCTCAGGTGGTGCTACCGGGCACATCTTCTTGGCAAGATTGATACAATGGGTCTGAAGGGTATAATCCCCTCTTACGAGTTTTCTCAATACTAACCTCTTTTAGTACTGTTGCTCTATGTACATCTTCTAATGAAGTTCTAGCATCCTATTCGTCTATCCCTTAGACCTTACTTCTAAGAATAAAGGATGCTTCACCTAGGTCTTTCATGGAGAATTCCTTGGACAACCAACATCTTGACTGAATGTCAACATGGGAATAGTCATTCCCAATATAGGAGGATGTCATCCACGTACAATCGAGGGAAGACAACAGCGCTCCCACTGATCCTTTTGAAAAAACCCACTACAGTTCTCCTTTTCATTTTTTGGATGAAATCAAAACATTTTGATTACCATCATTGAATGAGTGTTCCCAGCTCCGAGATGGCTTGCCTTAAGTCCATATATGTGGACCTTTTGCAGCTTGCCAAACTTATGATCAGTAATCAACTAAGATGTGAAACCTAGCGGCTGTTCCATAAGAATATCTTCCTCAAGATATCCATTTAAGGAATGCCGTTTCAACATCCCATTTGTCATATTTCCTAATCAAATAGGCTGGCAAACGGCAAGCAATGTGCGGAGGATTTTAGTATAGCCATTGGGGAAAAGGTATCCTGGTAGTTCAATGCCTTCGCATTGACTATAACTTTTGCACTAGTCCCTAGCCTTAAAATGTTCTCCACATTCCCATCTGCACCAATCTTTCTTCTTGAAGAATCCATTTACAATCCAATAGGTACTATACCCTTCTGGTGGATTTACCAAGGTTCAGACGTTGGTTGGAGTGCATTCCGAGTCAATTTCTAACTGGCATAAATTGCTCTAGCCATTTTCTGTCGGAGTCGATATCTGATTATCACCTCATTGTAAAGGTTTTGGGATCATCAACATGGCCACCATTACTACGAGGAACCTTGTCCACTTATCTCTGAAATATAACTAAGTATCTTTCAAGGGAACGGAAACCTCTTTCGATCTTAGCGAGGTGGAGGTGGTTAGTGTTCTTGATTGGGTTCAACCTGTTTGGTTTCTACTTGGTCCTTAGCTCATTCTGCTTGTGAGACTTTTCTCAAATCAAGCTGGATCTGTTTCAATGCCGCTATCTTGAATAAACTATTTTTTTTCAGAAAGATGGCAAATGTCGACTCACAATCACTTGTGGTCTTTCTGGAATGTTCGAAATAGTAATCCTAATGAACTCTTTAAGGATATCCTATGAATCGAGTCTGAAGGACCTAAACTCTACTTGTTTCGCTTGTTGTCTTGACAATGAGCTGGACAATCCAAATTTTTTGAGATGACTCAGACTTGGTTTCTTAACGCATGGCCATATCTCATACGGTGTGGTAGGAATGGTTTTAGAGGGAAATCCTCATTTCAGTAAATAGATTGAAGGTTAACAATGAGTGTCCCCCACAGGAATCCAGGGGAGGTCCTTGTGAAGCTCATACATGGATCGACCATATCCTAATAGGGTCTATTTTTTTTCCGTTCTGAAATTCCGTTGGAGTTGAATGTTCTGGGTGGAGTTCCATTGAGAAGACCAATGCATTTTCCTTGAGATAGTCTAAGGATTCCTCGGGTTAGGTATTCAGCTTCTCGCGATCTGATGCGAAGAACCTTAAATGGGTTTCAGTTTGTTTTTCTACTTTCATGTCTGAATTTCTCTTTGAATTTTTTTGAAGGCTTTTCAGACTTGTGTCTCATAAGATAGCACATACCCATAACCTAGACCAGATCATCGGTAAACATAATGAGTAGACAAAAATTGCCTTAGTCGTACGTCAAATGGGCCCGCACAGTTGTATGTTATATGTCGTTCGTAGTTCGTCGAAGGGAGAGTCTTTTGGCTTCGTCCTCCTCGTTTCTTCGTCTGTCGTTGTCTCACGACATAATCGGGAGTTTGGGTTTATGTTTTGCTTGAAGGTAGAATTCATAAGTTGGATATGATCGGAAGTCCAATGGATTTAATAGCCCCATTTTTCCTTTAATTTGTTGATCCTATCTTCTGTTGCTATATGACCTAATCTTCAGGTGCCCATATGAATAATCTATCGTTTGACTATCCCTAAAGGTCCCGTTTTGGCATTCAACGTTTTGCTGCGACAGTTAGAAACAGGTACATCCAATTATGTAGCTGATAAAGGACCATTAATAACGGAAACCATTTGGCATTTTATTTCTTTAATAAAGAATGTTACAAGGGTCCTTAAAGAAGGTGAATCATAATAATCTTCTTGTGCTAAGCATGAAAACAGAAAATCAAATTTTGCTTAGCTTGCAGTTACAAAATAATAGTCCTTGTACTAACTAAGTCTAAACAGATGGTAATCGTAAGAGGGTAAATGTTTCCCATGGCTACTGCATCGCAACTCTTTGCCTGCCATTACCGATGCGTCAGGATCATGTCTCCATCCCTCAGCCTCCTGCTATCCCTCAGACCCTGCATAGAAGTGTACAGATGAGCAATAGAACAGAGTCCAAGCACCCCAACTGGATGTAGAAGAAACCGTAGGTTAGACTTCAATAACGAGCAATACCTCCAGAAAGAACCTTCCTTCTTGTTCTCCCAGGGTGGCCAGGTAAGTAGGGCAGTTCCCGCTTCCATGGGCGTCGTGTTGCAATGGACATACTTTCTTTGACATCGGCCCTTTTTCTTCAATTCTGTTTCTTCCCTTCTTTGATCCTTCCATCTTTTGCCTTTTTTTCATAGACTTCTTTTTCTTTCTATAAGACTTTCTTTTGAGAAGTCTGTTTCATAGCAAGATGTGAGCCTATAGAATCTTTCATAGAAAGTCAGCGGTTAACCAGCCATATTCATTAACTCGGCCAAGGAATTCTGAAGTTTATGCAATGGTGGGTAATTCATGATGAATTGCCCCATAATGCAATCACGTTCCAAGGATTGCAGTAATAATATCAATTTGCTGGCAGGTCCAAGTCTAACTTCAAACACCCGAGCTTCTTAAAGCTCTTCATGTCCGTTGATCATTGTCAGCAGTGAATCTTGGACTGCTGCCCAATGACACGCATCTTAGCCTTAACAAAGTCATTTTATCCTTAATATTGGCTGCGCGACTCTGTTCAAACCAACATCTCTTCAGATGAGCCGCAGCATTTGGACGAGCAGTCCCGATATCCTCATGTTGGCACTGAGCTCATCAGACATCGAGCCCCAACATATAATATCTGGCCTTAAATTAATCTTTCGTTCATATCCCATTTATCCAGAGATGCTTCTCTGTTCAACCAGATGGACGGGGCTGGTAACGGTGGGAGGGGTTTGATCCCGCAAAATATGGGTTAACTTTCTCGGAACCAAAATAAATTTTTATAGTTTGGGCTGAGCCCAATTCTTTATAATTGGGTCCCAGTCAGTCTCATGTGTGTTTAAGGATACGTTGCCATTTTTTTTGTTTTTTGTTGGGTTGGAAGCAGACATTTTTTCTGTAGAGAAGTCAAAGATTTCTTAGTTAGATACTATAATTGTTTGACTGACCAAATTTGTTTAGGGGATTTTATTTTTAAACCAAATTAGCTCCACCTATTTTCTCGGATCCCTAACTCCCTCTGTAGAGATGCGAAAAATCTCCATGATTAATGATTTCTAGTGGGTGGTGGTTCTCACCAACTGACTCATCACCTCACCTTCATAAGTTAATTGGTGATGGGTTAGCCAAATGGAGTGGCACACTCTTTGTTCAATGATTCCTTTCTTAATCCATGGTGCACGCCCAAACTTGGTCTCTAATTCATAGAATCTCATCGTATCCACATATTGATCCACTCCTTAGTTTTAAGTCAGACCCACCATTTGCAATAGACTTGAATTTCCTAATTGAGTCTCTCACCGTATCCGAAATTATGAGCCCACAACTCATTCTCCAGCCCATAGCATCCAATGCCTAATAGACATGGGTTTTTGCATCTTTCCGGTGCAACTGAGCCACTATAATCCAGTCGAGAACAAATTCACCCCGGGAAGGGCCCGCACATCTACAATGGTGGAAGACCTCAGACTTTAATCTTTTCTTAGGGAGAATGATTTAGGTCTCGTTTAACTAGACCTTGGCTTTAAGTCATCACAATTATAACTAACCTGTGGCAATGGTTAGCCTCGGATTTATTTGACCACCTCAGATCAGAACCTATGTCAACAGATATGGCCAGATTAAGTGAGATCGTGAAAGAAATACTGCCATTAACTTTGTCCAAGAATGCATTCTAGGGTCGAGTAGCTTCCAATTAAAACCCAGTCCGATCGTCTATGCCAAAACTTACCTTAGACACAAATTATTGAGCCCAGAACAATTGGGTTAATCCTTTACAATCCAGAACTCTAACCTCTGCGCCTAATTTGATGCTTGCTTTGATCGTGCCTCGATCTTGACCCAGACTTAATCCCTATTAGGCTGGTCAGATTTTAAGAATTGTTTGATCCCAATCTAACCAACCTCTTGATTCAGTTTTGATCAACCGCTTTTTAGACCTAATTAAGCCTACCCCAGCTCGAACCCAATATTAATGAATATGTCTTTCGATCTGAATTCCTCAATTTTTAGATCTAATTAATATTTCATAAACTTAATTCTTAATTAAGTAGGGTCATAAACAAATATGCCAACAATAAATCATAGGTTTCAGGATCCTAGGGTTTTTGCAGAAAAGTTAAGTTTTGGGTTTCTGAATTAGGATGAACACGCAGCACCCCCTACAAAATATCAAAAGAACACCCTAATCGAATGGGACGAGAGGCCTTTTAAACCCCTTTCTTCTTTTTATGACCAGATGGCCAAAGAGGAAAACGCCCTTAATCAGGAACATTCAATACTACAAAATAATATCAGATCTATATCATATATCTCATGTATAAAAGTAGCTCTTAATCATGGCAATATTTTGCATACATGCTCATGTATCATAATCATGCATGTTTTTCCAGAATCTAAAATTGTCTCATAATAATCTAAAAATTAGATTTAAATTGAAATCTAAATCAAAATAAATTCTAATCTAGATAATTATGTAGAAGTATTCTACAATGTAGTCTAGACATGCATCAATCCTATCCTCATATGATATTCAAAATTAAATAATTTTGGTTTGTTTATTTTAGATGGTTATTATAAACACTTATAAATATCAGAAAACCAGAAAAATAAAATGATCTAAAGTATGATTTAATCAGATTTAAATCAAGAACACTGGCAAGACTTTTATAGAACTATTCTGATCTAGAACTAGTCATGCCATAATCTTCTAATCTTTAGATCCAAATTATTTAATTTTAATTTTTTCTGATTTTTAGATCTGATCACATCTCAATGTGACATTAAATCACTTATTTTTTAATTAAAATAAATTCAAAATCAGATTACCAATTTTTAGAACCTGGCTCTGGTAACAGAGTTGAAAAGGAAAATCCTGATTTTTTTGGACCAGATTCGTTCAGATCTGATCAAGATCGGAGAATATATTTCAAAATTTTTTTTCCTCTCAATCCTAATCAGGATTTGGGATGTTTTAGGATCTAATTTTTTATTATTTTAAAATAAAAATAAAATAAAGATAAATTAAATCAAATTTAATTTACTGATTTGGGTATCCTATTAACTGCTGTTGATGATCCTATTTGCAGCGGGAAGGTTCCTTGGATCTAGCCACGCAAAGCCACTGGCTCTATCGGTATCCCCCTTCAAGGCTGGATCTAGAGATTCTCTTCTTTCTGATCATAACCTCCAAAAATTCAGAATCTGGATCTGATCTAGAGGATCTTCCAAACTCCTTTTTGAAAGATCTGCAGTCGTCCTGTGAGGCAGTGCAGCTTTTCCCCCTTTGCTTTTGATCGCCTTTCTTTGATCTGGATCGCAACCAACCAAGGTCCAAAACTCCCTTTTGAACCATGGGAGAGCAAGGGGCGAAAGAAATGGTTTGGCCATGGAGGAGAGGGGAGAGGCCAGCCTTGGGGTGTTTGGGTTTTCATTCTCAATTGACTCAATGTGGTTGGAGTTGGGCCCATAGGGTTTATTTATAGACTTTGACTGTGATCCCAGCTTTCTCTTATTCCAACGCAATCACAACCTTTTATGAAATCAGATCTAAATATGATTGGTGGGCAATAGAATCCCCTAGATTCCCCTATCTTGAGGGTGCCTAAGACCAGTCAAAGTTGGGTTTTTAGGGAGAACTCCTTAATTGGAATCCAAAGAGAGGGTGGAGTTCTTGACCAACAAGGACTCCAAGACTCCTGCAAACTTGGGGACTCAATCGCCACCCTTGGCGTTGTGCCCTCCTCCTTGCCAGTTTCTGGCAGGGGGACGGCCCCACGCAGGCTTCCTTCAATAGGGTGCATGAACATATGTGGTCAAAAGTCAAAAGTAATCAATTGGTCAACGTTTTGACCAGTCAAAGGTAGACTTTTGACCAAAAGTCAAAGAACGCAAGAAATGGCAGGTGGACCAAAAATGGCAGGTAGTGTCCCCTTACCAAATAAGACAACCTTTTTTAACTTGGACAACTCTCAGTCAGACCATAATAAGACCGTCTGTTTTGAGCAACAAACTTTCTTTGGGCTCAGACAATAACTATTTATGATAGCACAAAAGAAGAAACGTGATAGGTTTCAAGTCGAGTGGTAGCACGATTTCCTTGAACCTATTGAATCTCATTCAGAATCAATTGACTAGGATCAGTTCAAATTGATGATCACCAGATTCAAACCCTTATTTGTGTGATCCAAGTTAGGTTTTCAAGTTCTGTATGATAATGGGATAGTATAATCTCTATGCATGGAACATCATCGAAAACTCCTTTCGATTGATTAGAACTCTTCTGATTCGAACAGCTAGAAATGATTCGATCATCTAAATCATTTCTAATTGGCTCCAAAATCAACCAGTGGACACCGTAGTAGTATATAGTGGCAACCCATCAGAGCTAAATGGCAAACCTCTTTGGTGTAGCTACCTGTGTGATCAGTTGCTTTCTATCTTGAGCCCCGATCAGATTAAGGGTTAAAGGTAAACTCGTCAACCCTGTCTCTGTCATATGATGTGTAATCAATTTCGATTCAGTTCCAATGTGAAACTAAATAGAAACTCTTTCTATATTTCACTCTACATGGCCATGGATTTTTGGGACTTGACTCTCATGATCATCATAGGGCTTACTCCTCTAACCACCGAGGTAGAACTAGATTCCATCTTGATGTTCCATTCTCAGTTCCTACAATGAACATGTCATCCGCCACAGACAACCTCAGGGTTCCCATATGGCCTAGGAGATTGAGTAATGGTTGTAGTCCAAACTATAAACACCCTCAAGGTGAACTGTCGTGCACCTCAGGGTCCAAAGAATCAGCACACTACTGGCAGCATTCGAGTCAGTCATTGACGAGAAGGTAAGACTCCCTAATGAACTACTCGAGGGTGGTCACGCTCAGTGCCCTCATTCTCTTAACGAGTACTATCACTCTCGCTCGATGTCTTCGCACACGCATAGACTTCAAGACTCATCTACTAAAGAGAAGCGATGTTACCCAACCTTACCGGATCAATCACCATCCTTGTGATGATCCTAAAGGTCGGGAGCAATTTATGAAGCCCCCCCTATTTAAAATGGGTGGGACAAAAAAAAAATTATTCAATGTCTTAAATTTTTCAACTCTTGAAAATATGAATTATGCATTGCCCCATTAACTCAAAGGAGTGGTATGTCACAGACAACTAAAATACATCAGTTGTTGATTAGAAAATTTAATCATTTAGTTGATTTATAGTCAAATTAATAATTTTGCCCCCTAGAAGTGTATTACAAGTGTCAGCCAATTCTGGCTTCGTAGGGTGCACATCATATCTAACAATTAGACTATTAATAATTTTTTGACTTGAAACCAATTTAATTTTAGAAATTTTTATTTTTTAGAATAAATTAGCTTCTCCACTATTTTTTTGGATCCCTACACTTCCTCTGTAGAGAATACGAAAATGTCCCATGATTAATGAGATTTTCTAGTGGGTGGTGCGATCTCACCAACTGACTCATCACCTTACCTAACAGTTATTGGTGATGGGTTAGCCATTTGAGTGAACAACCTCTTGGTTCAAAAGATTCTCTAAATCTATGGTGCACCTAAAACTTGGTCTCTAATTCATGAATCCTACCGTATATCCAGATTATTGATTCCACTCCTTAGTTAAGTCAGACCCACCATTATTGCATAACTTGGTCCTAATTGAGTATTCCTCATCATCAATCCCGAAATATTTTGACCCAACTCAAT
>QRFJ01004982.1:112570-174436 GCA_006176705.1 Cocos nucifera | reverse complement strand
CACCTTCTCCCTTCTCTCCCATGTTTAAGGGTTTTTGGTGGTTTGGCATGGAGGAAGAGAGGAGAGGCAGCCTTGGGGCATGGGAATTGTGATTCCTTTCAATCACTTCCAATCACAATCTGGGTTGGGCGCAGGGTCTTATTTATAGACTAAGCTGTGATCCAACTCCTCTTCTTCCCAACCAATCACAACTCTTTGTGAAATCAGATCTAAATCTGATTGGTGGGAATAGAGTCCCCTGGATTCCTCCTTAGAGGGTGCCTAAGACCAGTCAAAGTTGGTTCTTAGGAGAACTCTAATTGGAATCCAAAAAGGAGATGGAGTCCTTGTCCAACAAGGACTCCTAGGCGCCTCCAACTTGGGCACACGCCTAGGGTGGCGTGCGCCCTCTCCTTGCCAGGTTCTGGTAGGGGGACAGCCCCCACCAGCTCTCCAATAGGTGCATGACATGTGGTCAAAAGTCAAAGTATCAATGGTCAACATTTGACCAGTCAAAGGTAGACTTTTGACCAAAGTCAAAGAACAAGAAATGGCAGGTGACCAAAAATGGCAGGTAATGTCTTACAAAATAAGACAACCTTTTTTGACTTGGACAACCTCCATTCAAACCATATGAAGGCCTCTGATTGAGCACAAACTCCTTTGGCTCAGGCAGGACAACTTATTTATGATAGTAAAAGAAGAATGTTAGGTTCAATCGAGTGCTAGCACGAATTTCCTTGAACCTAATTGAATCTCATTCAGATCAATTGAACTAGACCAGTTCAATTGATGATCACCAGATTCAAACCCTTGTTTGTGTGACCCAGTTAGGTTCAGTTCTGTATGGTAATGGGATATGTCATGATCTCTATCATCGACATCATCGAAACTCCTTTCGATGGATCAGAACTCTTCTGATTCGAACAGCTAGAATGATCGATCATCTAAATCATTCTAATTGCTCCCAAAATCCACCAGTGACACCTAGCAGTATATGGTGGCAACCCATCAGAGCTGAATGTGAACCTCTTGGTGCAGCTACCTGTGTGATTAAGTTCTTCTATCTTGAGCCCCGATCAGATTAGGGTTAAGGTAAACTCATCAAATCCTAGTTTCTGTCATATGATGTAATCATTCGATTCGAAGTCCAATATGAAAATCTAAATAGAAACTCTTTCTATTATTTCACTCTGCCATGGCCATGGGCTTCTGGACTTGATTCTTATGATCATCATAGGGCTGCTCCTCTACCACCGAGGTAGATAGATTCCATCTTGATGCAATCCAGTTCCTACAATGAACATGCTATAGCCAACATACACCTCAGGATTTTATATGGCTAGGAGATCGAGTAATGGTGTAGTCAAACTATAACACCCTCAAGGTGAACTGCCGATGCACCTCAGGTCAAAGAACCAGACACACTACTGCAGCATTGAGTCAGTCATTGACGAGAAGGTAGACTCCCTAATGACTACTCGATATGGTCACGCTTAGTGCCCTCGTTCTCTAACGAGTACCTGTACTCTCGCTCCGATGTTTCCACACCATAGACTTAAGACTCATCTACTAAAGAGAAGCGATTGTACACCAACCTTTCGGATCAATCACCATCCTCATGATGATCCTATGGTCGAGAGCATTTTATGAGTTAGCAATGATTATTCATGTCTTAAATTTTCAACTCTTGAAAATATGAATTATCATTATCATTAACTCAAAGGATGTATCACAAACATTTAATACACATATGTGATAGAAAATAATCCATTTTATTAATATTAGTTAAAATTATAATTTTGCCCTTAGAAGTGTATTACAAGTGTCAGCCAATTCTAGCTTCTAGGGTACATATATCTAATAGATTTGTGATGCTCCCAAGCCTTATGAGGCCACGGAAGGAGTCAGGGGGTTGGCTTTGAAGATTCCAGGGGCTTGGTTGGTGCTTTGGAGACCTAGGACACAAAATGAAGCAAGAAACTAAAGTTGGAGAATCAAGACTACAGAAAAAGAATTTTCTATAGGTTAGCCAGCTTAGTCCAAAATTGGATCGGCTAAGTCTCAGTGCATAGGCAAAATAGAGAGCTGTGCATTCGGGACTACTGGCACAGCACAGAACTGGGCCGGCTTAGTTTCAGACTGAGTTGACCTAGTGAAACTTAGCTAGCTTAGTGCTAAGATTGAGCTGGCTCAGTGCGCGGGTAGAGTTACACGAGGTTCTATTTTGGGCTAGGGTCTGGAACGATCCTAGGGGTCTTAAGGCCTAATTTAAGAGGTCTTAAGGGGGATAATTCATGTACGGGTTGGGTCTAGATCCAGAGAATGAGAGCATGGGAGACATAGATGTACATGGGCTTGGTGAGTGCTTTCATGTATTGGGTTAGTCGAGAAGTTTTTCTAGTCGGGCCTAATGGCTGTGTATGAATACATAGGTTGTATTAGGATTTTATTATGCTATAGAATACAGACCTTTTCTCCCTCAACTCTCTTCTTCTCTTCTCTCTAGAGTTGTCATCCTAGGATTCTTGAAGAAGCCCTAGAGAAGGGGGGCATCTCCCTCAAGCCTAAGGAGGGAGGCGCCCCATCATAGATTTCGATAGAGGATCGATAGTTTGCTGCTTATAGAGAATGTCACAGGTTCCTTCAGGTCCATGTTAAAGATCAGGGGCTTCCGCAACATGGTAATGGAGCTTATGATGCCAAGGATGATTGGCATTCGAGCGATATCATGGAACATCAATTGGTATCTAAAGAGATGATGCAAGTTGGTGCGCTTACATCTAATATCAGAGCCTGATGGTGCATGAAAGGAAAGGAGAAGTCATACAAGGTGAAATCAAAAATCTGTGCAAGGATTCCATGATATGTCTTAAATCTATCTTATTGTTGCTGTGGTTTCGCCAATCGAGAGTAGCGGATTGAAGGTGGAGGTTGAGAGGATTAATGGAAAGGGATTTTCTTGAGGTGGAAGGATTTGGTGCTTGACTTGCTGATTGATTTTGGTGAAAATGTCGGGGTGTATGATGGTTATGTGACAAGCAGGGAGCGCTGGAGTATTGCAGTAGTGCTTCCCTGAAGATGTAGGGCTGAGAGAGGCTCGGTGATGAAGCAGTCGAGGGAGGTATCTCAATAGAGAGCATCAGGATTCTCTAGGAGGATGGGTAGTGTAGGGCTATTGAAAAGAGGTTTTCCAAGGGATAATGGTCAAAGGAAGGCTGAAGAAGTGACTATATGTTCTTCGATGTCTGAAAGGTAGGGAAGTAGTCAGAGATGTATTTAGTGGTTTGACCAGAGCATGGATTGGCAAAGCCTTGGGAGTGATGGAGATGGATGATCCATGGAGGTCCAGCAAATCAGGGTCGGATGGCTATAGAGTGGTGTAGAGACAAGGCTAGAGAGCATTGGAGTGCTGCAGGAGCACCACTATGGAGGCACAGGGACTGAGAGAAGCTCGACGGTGCAACAACCAAGGAGTGTATCTCAGTAGATGGTGTCAGAGGCTTCTTAAGGAGATTGAAAGTATATCTCAGAGAGAGCTAGGAGGTCTTAGAGAGCGCTAGGAGATCTCAGGCAGTCGAGAGTATCATGGATTGGGTTTCTACTTTAGGGGCATCAGGAAGAGTCGTGGTTCAGGTGGAGGATGATTCTTTGAGCACAACTGAAGCGATGGCTAGTATAGGGACAGAAGAGAAGGACTAAGAATTTTCTAGGGTTCAATTGTTGATTTCAGAAGAGTTGGATGAGCTCTTGAGTTTCAGAGATGCCCACGGGTTGTGGAGGTATCATAGACAGCTTCGAAGGGGTCCGCGGAGCATGAAGGGTTCGAAGGGACAGGGACGGTGTTTGAGATGTAGTGGTAGGCTCAGCAGTGCAGCATTGAGTGGTTAGCCTCGAGGGACTCGATGATAGAGTCGGCTTCTACGGCATCAGGTGGACTTCGAATATAGATGGAGCTCTATAATGGTGGCTTCACAAGTGGAGAGAAAATTTGACATGAGTTTAGAGTGCCGGTGACACACAGTTCTAGGTGGAGCAGCATGTGCAGGTGGATAGGCGTAGCTCTAAGGAGATCGTGTCAGGTGGTACAGCATGTGCTGGTGTAGAAATGCTATAGGTTCTCTAGAAATGTCTAGAAAAAGTGATGCAGCTGCTAAGCAGAAGGGATCTTACAATTTTAGGGTGGTGCGGTGGTGCAAGCGCAGGTCTTCAATGGTGGAGGCGGTCATCCCAAGGGCCTCAATGGTGCACAACAGCTAAAGAGGATTGGCGGAGGTGATGATTGCACAAGGAGCTATCGAGTGTGCAGGGACAGTGGGAATGTGCAGGAGGTCATTACCGAGGGATTTGCCAAGGCTTGGGGCACCAAGGTGGAGATTGTGAGGATTTATGGTGCTTCCAAGCCTTGGGAGGCCATGGAAGGAGTCAGAGGGTTGGCTCTAGAGATTCCAGGAGCTTGGTTGGTGTTTTGGAGACCTAGGATATAAGAGGAAGCAAGGAACCAAAGTCGGAGAATCAAGACTATAGAAAAAGAATTTTCTGCAGGTTAGCCGGCTCAGTCCAAAATTGGGTCGGCTAAGTCTCAATGCATAGACAAAATAGAGAGCTACATGTTCGAGATTGCTGGCATGGCACAGAATTGGGCCAGCTCAGTCAGTGGAACTTAGCCAGCTCAGTGCTGAGACTGAGTTGGCTTAGTGCATGGGCAGAGTTACATTAGGGTCTATTTTGGGCTAGGGTCTGGGATGATCCTAAAGGTCTAAGGCCTAGTTTGAAAGATCTTAAGTGATCTAATTTATGTATGGATTGGGTCTAGATCCAGAGAATGAGAGCATGGGAGACATGGGTATGCATGAGCTCGGTGAGTGCTTTCATGCATTGGATTAGCTGGGGAGTTTCTCTGGTCGGGCCTAATGGCTATGTATAAATACATAGGTTGTATTAGAGTTTTATTGTGCTGTGGAATATAGACCTTTTCTCCCTCAACTCTCTTCTTCTCTTCTCTCTAGAGTTGCCGCCCTAGGGTTCTTGAAGAAGCCCTAAAGAAGGGGGCATCTCCCTCAAGCCCAAGGAGGAAGGCACCCCATCATAGATCCAGGTGGAGGATAGATGGATTGCTGCCCATAGAGAATGTCACAGATACTTTCAGGTCCGTATTAATGATTAGGGGCTTCCGCAACATAGTATCAGGGCTTGCGATGCCAAGGATGATTGGCATTCGAGCGATATCATGGAACATCAACTCTTGGGCACCCCCACCTTATTTCCTACCGTGGACCAACAATAAGTGCGCACAAAAACTTCTTCTTTTACCATGGAATTCAGAGAAAATAAAGAAGGTGTGGGCCACACAATTAGAAGGAGGTGTTTTAGTATATGTGGATTCTATCTCTTAGAATCCTAGATCAAAACTTACTTCTCCTTTTGACTTGGTCAACCACCAAATTATTATATGAGAAAGAGAAGGAGAGAGGAGGCATGCGAGAAGATTAGGGGAAGGAAATTTGCACAAAAAGATCCTAAAAAATAGCCATGGGAGGCATGGAGGGCTAAGGTGGTGCAAGGTGTAATCCTAGTCTCACTAGGATTCCATCTATGACTTGGTCAAACATGGTTTCTCAAACCAAATTAAATCAAAACCAAGTCAACCAAATTAAATTAGGTTCTAACCTAATTAAAAATTTAATTTAATTAGATTAAATTAAATTTAATTTTGATTTAATTTTTAATTAAATTAGAATATTGGGTTGACCCAAGTCCTAATTGAACTAGGACTAGTTTTTCCTTGCACTTGGCTTATCTAATAAGCCAATTGGACTTGATCCAATCAAGTCCAAACTAAATCTAATTAAATCATATTTAACTAGACTTAATCTCAATCCTTTGACTTCATCAAATTAAGCTAATTAAAAATTGAATTACTAATCGATCCTCCTGCAATACTTGTGCTAGGTTAAACATCAATTGTATTGATCGTTTAATCCTAGAATGATTCTTAATTGTTGATCAACCATTCGATCGGATCATGAGATCTAATGTATGTGATCTCATAGGTCCAATCCTAAGTCGATAGGATAGAAAAAAATTTCTGTACCAATTGAAGTAACCATCTAGCAATGATACCTGATGGCTGGATAGGTCGAATGTGTAGAAGAACATCCTTAGAACCCATGCGGATATAGTTTCCATATAATTCATCCCCTTGACCAATATGCTTGTAGGACATCTTAAAGTTCAACTGTCAACTTTGATCAGGTTGTCCATATTATATTTTAAAATACCAAATTCATCTGATAGATTATCCTAGCCAAGGTTTTGCTATATTGAAATACAGTGATAGATTTTTCTCCAACTCTTGGAGTGGCCAATTCCATCTTGATTACACTCTGACTTCGCAAGTACTTGACTATGCCTAGAAGCCTTCCATTACTGAATTAAAAATTCAAATAGTCCATTACCAAAGCACAATGAGTTGCTTCCAAGCCACTAAGGTGATCTTAGATCTAAGGGACACTTATACCTATATCCCATCAAAGACATTCTCAATAGCAGAATGCTCTGAAGTTGGTCACGTTCAATGACGATGTATCCATACGTCTCATCTGTATGCTAAACCAGTGTCTCCACATTTCTTGGTTAAGAGAACAACCAACCTATATGGCATAGAGCGATCTATGCTCGATAGATGCTGTCGTCCTAATTAACAGCCTATCATTTGATCGTGAATAGATTTAAGGACTAATCGATAAATCCTTTCTTTATCGAAGCTAAATAGTCCTAAGGACTTCATCACAATAATAGAGTTTGTTAGAAGATGAATACTTTTATGATAAAACAATATCAAAAATATATTTTATTTATTATTGAATCAATTATAGATATAATTTAGCTCAATCGTCAATAAGCTGATGGTTAGCTTCGGGACACATTTTCCAACAACTCCCACTTATCCTAAAGCCACTCGACATAGTATCTAATATCCATCTTCGACTTATGATTGTCGTACTCCTTTATTGCCAGGGTTTTAGTGAAGGGGTTGGCTAGGTTCTTCTTTCTATCCATCTTCTGAAGGTCGACGTCATCTCTATCCACGATCTCTCGGATCAGATGGAAGGGGCATACGATGTGCTTCGTCCACTGGTGTGCCTTTGGTTCCTTCACCTGAGCTATGGTACTAGTGTTATCGCAGTAGAGTAGGACCAGATCATCTATGGAGGATGCTACTTCGAACTCAATGATAAACTTTCTTAGCCACACAGCTTCCTTCATGGCATCTAATGCTGCGATGTACTCTACTTCATAAATAGAGTCTACCACAGTATGTTGCTTGAAACTCTTCTAGCAAATAGCTCTGCCATTTAGAGTTAAAGATATATCTCGACATGCTTCTATTGTCGCCATGGTTAGATTGAAAACTGGAGTTTGTAAATCCCACATGTTTCAGATCTGACTTTCCATAAACCAACCATCGGTCCTTAGTATTTCTCAAATACTTAAGGATGGTTTTAACCACTTTTTAATGATTTTCTCTAAGGTTAGACTGGTATCTACTGACTACTCCTAGTGGGTATGCCATGTCTGATCTCATACATATCATGGCATACATGATAGATTCCACTATCGAAGTATATGTGACTCTACTCATACGCTCTCTCTCTTTAGGAGTTGTCAGACAATCCTTCTTAGAGAGAAAAATTTCATGATCTATCGAAAGATAGCTCTTTTTGGAATTTTTTGTGTTGAATTTCTTCAGCACAATATCTATGTATGTAGACCTGGATAACTAAAGCATCCTTTTAGATATATCCCTATAGATCTTCATCCCTAGGATGTAGGATGCTTCACCCAAGTCCTTCATAGAGAATTGTGATGACAACCAAACTTTTATTCTCTATAGTACGGAAATGTCATTCCTGATTAAGAGAATATCATCCACATACAAGACAAGAAATACTACTTCTGGACTACTTGCCCATTTGTAAATGCAGGGTTCTTCTCCATTCTTAATAAAGTAGTATGTTTTGATAACTTTATCAAAATGCATGTTCCAACTCCGAGATGCCTACTTCAGTCTATAAATGGATATCTAAAGCCTGCACATTTTGGACTTATCTATAGATGTGAACCCCTCAGGTTCTATCATATACATCTCTTCAGTCAACTCTCAATTCAAGAAAGCTGTCTTCACGTCCTTCTGTTAGATCTCATAGTCCAGATGGGCAGAATCGCAAGCATAATCCGAATGGATTTGAGCATTGCCACAGGCAAAAATATCTCATCATAGTCAATACTATAACGCTGATGATACCCCTTGGCAACCAGATGAGCTTTATAGATCTGCACCTTTTCATCTATGCCACTTTTTCTTTTGAAAACTCATTTACATCCAATGGGTTTAACCCCTTCGAGTGGGTCAACCAGTATCCATACATCATTGACCTTCATGGACTTCATTTTGGATTTCATGGCCTCAAGCCATTTCTTAGAATCAGATCTCTACATAGCATCCATATAGATGATCGAATCCTCATCGTTCTCATCGAGTTCGATGGGATCACAGTCTTAGATCAAGAAATCATAGTATCTATCTGAATGATGCGGTACTCTACCGAATCACCTTAATGGTGCAGCTACACTAGGCTCTGGATCTGATCTAATCAAATCTAGCTTAGGTTCAGCTAGAGGTGTCGATTTTTCTATCTGTTGAACTTCATCAAGTTCAACCTTAGAGGCAACAATTTCTTCACCAAGAAACTTCTTTTTCAAAAAGGTTGCCTTAAGGCTGACAAACACCTTTTGTTCATCAGCATGGTAGAAATAGTAACCCTTACTTTCTTTGCGATACCCTATAAACATGCATTTATCACACCAGGGTCCAAGCTTATCTGTATGCAAATGTTTGATGACTGGACAACTCCAAATCCATAGGTGACAGAGTGTAGGCCTACGTCCAGTCCATATCTCATATTGAGTCTTTATGATAGATTTACTCGATACATTGTTCAATATATTACATGCAGTCTCAAGAGCATAACCCCAAAATAAAATAGACAGACTAGAAAATTCCATCATGGATTAAACCTTGTCTAACAAGATTCGATTTCTCCTTTTTGATACACCATTATGTTGTGGTGTGCTAGAAGGAGTCCACTATGAGAGAGTTCCATTCTTTCCTAGATATGTTAAGAACTCACTGGATAGATATTCACCTCCTCGATCCGATCAAAGAATTTTAATACTATTTTTAGTTTATTTTTCTACTTCACTTTGAAATCTTTTGAATATTTTAAATGAATCTAACTTATGTTTCATAAGATAGACATATCCATATCTGGATAGATCGTCTATGAAAGTGATAAAGTAGACATATCCACCTCTATCACTTATGCTCATTGGTCCGCATATATCAGTATATACTAGACCTAAGAGCTTAGCAGCTCTCTCACCTTTTTCAATAAAAGGTGACTTGGTCATTTTTCCAAGAAGATAGGACTCATAGGTTGGAAGTGATTCACAATCACCAACTTCAAAGATTTCCTTTTGGGTCAACCTATTTATCCTATTCTTATTAATGTGACCTAGTCTACAGTGGCATAGGTAGATATCAGAGACATTATCTAATCTAGGATATTTTCTAGAAATGTACATTACACTCACAGCCTGTGATAAAACAATAATATCATTTCTTTATTATCTTTGCATTATTGTAACATTATTTGTAATAATGTAACAATAATCTTTCTTTATAGACAAATGGAAATCATCTTTGGCCAAAAGGCTAATAGAAATTATATTCATCAGAAAGAAAGGACAATAATGACATTCATTTAAAAAATAATATTAGTATTGAGAATTAGTTGAATTATTTTCATAGCTAGAACTGGAATAGACCTTCCATCTCCAACATTTAGGAATTGCTCATTATTCATAAATCATCAAATAATTTGAAGTTCTTGCAACATAATGTAAATATGGACTCGACTTTCGGTATCCAATACTCAAGTAAAAGTATCATAAATAGAGAAATTATAAGAAGCTATCATATAACATCCTTGATCAACAACTACTTGCTCATTTCTCTTATTCAGCCTATTGGGGTCATGGGAATCACGACACTGAAGATAATTCCTCTTTCAATGCTCCTGCTTCTTACAATGGAAGCACTCTGTCCGATCTAGGTTATTCTTGGACCTTATGTTTAAATTGGAAATAAATGCACCAGCACGAACCACTTCATGCTGCTGAACAACATATAATTTTTGATACTTATTATCGAAGTTAGGTCCCATAAGTTAATCATTGTCTAACAGTAAATGGAGCAACTGTGGTTTGAGTTTAACTACATAAAGGAGAACCAAAAGTCTAATTAGTAATTGATTCATTAAACCTAAAGATTTGGACTTTAATCAAAATGTTTCTTCCACTATTTTATTTGAATTAGTAGCCTCTACCTCCAATTTGAGGAATTATCCTAATTCCTTAGTGGATACTAGAATCCACATAGACTTCACACAAGTTCAACTATGGTTGGTCAACACATGTACATCTAAGGGTAGGTTCATAATCAATCATTTCTCTAAATAAGTTTTAGTAATTTAATTTTATCTCAGGTATCTTTTCAGTAGGCTAGGGCCTCCACTGAAAGTCCCGATTAGGTCCAACCATTAACATGATCATACTTGGTCCATCTAACTAATGAATGATTAAACCCAACTATGGTTGATCAACCTAACTATCATTTAGAGAGATGCATTCATGAAATCATATTATGAATGATAATTTCATTATCGGATAAGTACCAAGCCTATGGGCCTCTAATGACTATCCAACTAATGGATCCATTATTGTCCACTTAATGGGAGGCTATGATCTAGTTATCACCATAACAAATTCATTTTAAGGACCTAATAATTTTAGAAGATTTAATTTTTAAAAAAGAGGGAAGGTTAGATGAACTAGCTTGTCATGATTCTTCCACTGACTTCACCAAGTCAACTTAAGGGAGACCATTAATAGGCTGGTCAAAGAGCACCAAAATCAGTCATACTGATTTACCTAGCTGACATGGATAAGCTCGAATAGTCAAGTAATTCGATCAAAACATAATTTCACCAAGAGGTCAGGTATGTTCGATTAGTGGGAGGGTCTGTCAAAGCTTACTTTAGACACCATCAAAAATGGCCAGTTAAGCAGGCTGCCAATTAAAGATCATCGATCTGGTTTACCTTAGACATCAACTGGTTTAATTAGTTTCAACTAGATCAACCTAAAAGTTCATGCTGGACCTCGTAGCCAAGAATCAAGTCCATCTTGGATCTTGTTAAAGACATGGACTTGACCAACTATAACTATTGTAATTGATCTAGAGAATTCTTGATCTAATCTAAGACAACAATTGATTAGATTTAGTCAACTCTCTAATTAAGTCCATTCTTTAATCTAACCCTAGGTCTATCGCAATTAATGGATCTAATCTCCACTAACCCATTTAACCCAATGTGTTATGATTCATGTCTTAGGATCTTGAATTTATAATTGTAGATCCTGATCAAATAACTTCTTAATTCTTAATTAAGTTTTAGGCTGAGGGTTGGGGTTCGACTTTTTGAAAATAATTTTCATATTTGTAAAATATTTTTATAATATAGTTCTATCAACCAAGTTGCATGTTTGATTCATAATCAAAATGCAAGTAATATAAACATGAATCTACTTTAGATCTAATCTAAATAGGTTCATGTAATTGAAATAATTTCAACACCAATCAATCATAAATCAACTTAGATCAAATCTAACATATTTATAATGATTAAAATTAGATTAAAATATTTTTAATTAGATCATAAAATTTTTTAGATCTAATCTAAAATTTTATAATCAATATTTTAGATCAACACGTACTAGGACAACCTTTTCACTATAAGGGATAAATCTTACAGCAGGATAACCTTATAGAAGTCCATGCAATCTAAAAATTTTATTTTTAGATTTAAAACTATTTTAAATCTTTTAAATTATAAATAAAATTAGATTAAATCTAATAAATTTATGATTAAGAATAGATCATCATGAACTAGGATAACCTTTTCATTGTAAGGGGTAAACCTTATAGTAGGACAACCTTATAGCAGTTCCTGAGATCTAAATTTTTAATTTTAGATTTAATAATTAGATTATAAATTAGATCTAATTCAACAAATAATCTAAACATGCTCAAGAAAATCATGTAAGAAGAACCTAACCTCCGATACCATTTGAAGGAACTAGATCTATGGTTTCACGGGTATATCTTGAAACTTTTTCTAGATCAGATAATGAAAAACTTAAATAAATTAAATATTTATTTAAATAAGCATGAAAATATCCTAGATCTAATATTTATTATATAATCAAGATATGATATTAAATCAAAAATTAAAAAACATAAAGAAAAGATTAATATGTTGATCTCATCAACATGCTATAATATTACATCCAACGTAGCTATAAATTAAATAGATTAGATCTATTACCTATGCAAGTTAAATATTCTAACATGCTAATCTAGACTCGAGGATGATGTCATGAGATGCACACACGTCCGGCCTTCAGGAGTCGTCCACACGAGCCCACAAGCACGATCAAAAATCCTGATGCAGGAAATCAGCATAGTATGCTAGTACTGTGCTGATCTTTCTTTGATGGTCGATCAGATATCTTCTTTTTTTAGATTTAGACTCCTCCAAAGAGGAGAAGGTGGAGAGGAGGTTTCAGATGTGAGACTCTCTCAGAAAACCCAAGAAAGAAGGAAGGAAAGAGATGAACATAGCAATTTTGTATCTATTGAAACCCAATGCCTAGAGGTTTTCTCTTTCTAATTTTTATACACCTCAAAGCGCTCTTAATGGTCTCTATTGCACAAAAAAATTAGGCCAAGATTCATCCTAAATAAAAATATGTACAGAGTCCAAGTTTGTTCAAAAACTTAGATAACGAAAGGACATAATATGGCAAGTTGTTAGGGCGCCCAACTCTTGGGCGCCCCCACCTTATTTGTTACCATGGACCAGCAGTAAGGGCACACAAAAACTTCTTCTTTTAACGAGGAATTTTGAGAAAATAAAGAAGGTGTGGGTGGCATAATTAGAAGGAGGTGTTTTGGTTTATAAGGATTCTATCTCATAGAATCCTAGATCAAAACTTCTCTTTTTGACTTGGTCAACCACTAAATTACCATATGAGAAAGAGAGGGTGAGAGGAGGCATGTGAGAAGATTAGGGGAAAGAGAATTTTCATGAAAAATTCCTAAAAAATAGGCATGGGGGGCGTAGAGGGCAAAGCTGGTGCAAGGTGTAATCCTAGTCTCACTAGGATTCCATCTATGGCTTGGTCAAATAAGGTTTCTCAAACCAAATTAAATCAAAACTAAGTCAACCAAATTAAATTAGGTTCTAACCAAATTAAAAATTTAAATAAATTAGATTAAATTAGATTTAATTTTAATTTAATTTTTTAATCAAATTAGAAAATTGGGTTGACCGAAGTCCTAGTTGAACTAGGACTAGTTTTTCGTTTCACTTGACTTATCTAATAAGCTAATTAGACCTAATCCAATCAAGTCCAAACCAAATCTAATTAAATTATATTTAATTAAACTTAATCTCAATCCTTTGGCTTAACTAAATTAAGCCAATTAGCAATCGAATTGCTAATCGATCCTCCTACAATACTTGCGCTAGGTTAAACATCAATCGTATTGATTGTTTAACCCTAGAACGATTCTTAATCATCGATCAACCATCCAATCGGAGCATGAGCTCTAATGTGTGTGATCTCATAGGTTTAAACCTAAGCCAGTAGCATAGAAATTAATTTCTATACCAATTGAAGTAACCATCTAGCAATGGTATCCGATGCCCGGATAGATCGAATGTGTAGAACAACATCCTTAGAACCCATGCAGATATAGTTTTCATATAATTCATCCCCTTGACCAATATGCTCATAGGATACCTCAGAGTTCAACTATCAACTTTGATCAGATTGTCTATATTATATTTCAAAATACCAAATCCATCTGTTGGATTACCCTGACCAAGGTTTTGCTATATTGAAATACAGTGATACATTCTTCTCCAACTCTTGGAGTGGTCAATTCCATCTTGATTACATTCTAACTTCGTAAGTACTTGACTATGCTCAAAAGCCTTCCATTATTGATTTAGAAATTTAGTTAGTCCGACACCAAAGCACAGTGAGTTGCTTGCTAGCCGCTGAGGTGATCTCTAAGGGATACTTATACCTATATCCCGTCAAAGACATTCTTGACAGTAGAATGCTTTGGAGTTCATCACGTTCAATGATAATGTACCCATACATCTCATCTGTATACCATACCAGTATCTCCATACTCCTTAGTTAAGAGGACAACCAATGTATATGGCATACAGTGATCTATGCTCGATAAACACTGTCGTCCTAATTAAAGCCTATTATTTGGTCATGAACAGATTTAAGGACTAATCAATAAATGCTCTCTTTATCAAAGCAAAATAGTTCTAAGGACTTCATCACAATAATGAAGTTCATTAGAAGATAATTACTTTTGTGATGAAAAAATATCAAAAATATATTTTATTTATCAATGAATCAATTACAGATACAATGTAGCATAACCGTCAATAGGCTAATGATTGGCTTTGGGATACATTTTCTAATAAAGAATAGAAGGAGAATCTTATCCTAGCATGAGCAAGACAAAGGCCTCGTTCATGTAAGACGAGAGGAGGGGAGAGGCCTTATCAGTGGCCCTTACGTGCCCCTATAGCCCTATTAGGAATAAGAGGAGAACCTCATCCTAATATGAGCAAAGCGAAGACCTCGTTAATCTTGGACGAGATGAGGGAAGAGGCCATTCCAATGGCCCTAACTTGCCCCTACAATTCTATTAGGAATAGAAGGAGAACCTCAACCTAATATGAGCAAAGTAAAGACCTCATTAATCTTAGACGAGATGAGAAGAGAGGCCCTTCCAATGGTCCTAATGTGCCCGTACAGTCCTATTAGGAACAGGAGGAGAATCTCATCCTAACTTAAGCAAAGCAAAGATCTCATTAATCTTAGATGGAATAAGAGAAGAGGTCCTTCCAATGGCCCTAATGTGCCCCTACAGCCCTATTAGAAATAGGAGGGGAACCTCATCCTAATATGAGAAAAGCGAAGGCCTCGTTAATGTAAGATGAGAGGAGGAGAGAGGCCCATTCAACAATCCTTTTGCGCTCCTACCATCCTATTAGGAATAGGAGGAGAACTTCTTCCTAAAAAGAGCAAGATGAAGACCTCCGGTTATTTAAGATAGGAGGGGAGAGGCCCTTTCAATGGCCCTTTTGTGCCCCTACCGTCCTATTAAGAGTAGGAGGAGAACTTCGTTCTAACAAAAGCAAGACGAATATCTTCGATTATTTAAGATAGGAGGAGGAGAGAGGCTCTTTCAACAGCCCTTTCATGCCCCTACTAACCATGTTAGGAATAGGAGGAGAACCTCATCCTGACATGGATGAAAGCCTTTGATTATTTAAAATAGTAGGTTAACCTCATCATAACAAAGGCGAAGGCCTTCGGTTATTTAAGACAAAAGGTTAACCTCGTCCAAGTGAGGATGAAGGCCTTCAATTCTCAAAACAAGAGGTTAAAGATCAATATATGCAAAAATCCAACATTAAAAAATGAAGATCTATAGAAATCCAAGCTCAGAATGTCAATATGTGCACAAATCCGATCTTAAAAAGCAAAGATCTGCAAAAATTCGAGCTCAGAATATCAACATATGTAGCAATCCGATCTTAGAAAGTAGAGGTCAGCAAAAATCTAAGCTCAAAAATTTGAGGATAAAATTAAAGACCTTCTAATAATTTCAATAAGGAATCTAAAGATCCTAAGTTTAAATGATAAAAATGGATATGTCTTTGGTAAGTCTGATTTAGTTGAAGGGAAAATTCTAATTTTTCTGATCAGATTCGTTCAAATCTGATTGGATCAAGAGGCATATTTTAAAAATTTTCTCTTAAATCTAAATCAGATCTGACACTTTTCAAATCTAATTTTATGATCTAATAAATAAGAAAATTAAACTAAATTAAATCTAAATTAATGTTACCTTGTTTGCTGAGTAATTTGATTACCCTTTGATGATCCTACTGATTGCCTGAGGTTCTGGTTCTAGCAATGCAAGCACCTGGCCTCTATCGGTATCCACTCAGGCTGGATCTAGAGATCTTCTCCTTTTTTATCATGTCTCCAAAAATTAGATCTGAATCTAATTTGAAGGATCTTTGAAACTTCTTTCGAAGATCAACTATCATCTCTGCAGCAGTGCTGCCTTCTTCCTTTCTCGTCAGCCTTTTTCTGCCTGGATCGCACCAAACTGAAGCCCAACTTCCCTTGAGCATGGAGAGGAGAGAGAGGATTAGAAGATGGCATGGAGGAGGGAGAGTGGCAGCCTTAGGGCATGGTCTAAGAGGAACTTCTTTAAAGTTGGGCGTAGATAGGGTTTATTTATAGACCCCGCTGTGCCATGTAGTGCTACATCATCCCGACCAATTGCGTTGCTTCGTGCATTCATATCTAAATCTGATTGACGGGATGACATCACCTGATCTAATTAGATGAGAGCCCCACAGATTCATCCTTAGATGGCACCTAAGACTGGTCAAAGTCTATGGCTAGGGGTCATCTAAGTTGAATTCGAGAAGCAACCTGGAGTTCCATTTGTATGGGACTCCAGGCATCCCTATCCATGAGCGCACGCCATCCTAGGCATGCAGCCCTCCTTTTCAAAATCTAATAAGGGGATAAGCTCCTATCTATTCTCTAATAAGTGCATGATACATGGGCAGATGTCCAAGGGTCAAAGGTCAATGTTTGACCAAAGTCAAAGATAAGAATTAGCAGGTGACGGAAAATTGTAGGTGTTGTTTCAAATTTATCTTATAAATTAAGATAATTCTTTTCTGACCTAGACAAGCTCCAGTCAGACCAAGTAAAGGTACCTGAGTGAGCACAAACATATTTTGCTCAGTCGAGATAACTTTTCATAATAATAAAAGGAGAATGTTAGGTTCAATCATGTGCTAGCACGATTTCCTTGAACCTAATTGAATCTAATTCAAATCAATTGAACTTTATTAGTCTAATTGATGATATCCAGATCCAAACCCTTGTTTGTGTGATTTAGTTAGGTTCAGTTCTATATGGTAATGGGATATGTCATGATCTCCATCATCGACATCATCGAAACTCCTTTCGATGGATCAGAACTCTTCTGATTTAGACAACTAGAATGATCGATCATCTAAATCATTCTAATTGCTCCCAAAATCCACTACTGACACCTAGTAGTATATGATGGCAATCCATCAAAACTGAAAATGAACCTCTTGGTGTAGCTACTTGTGTGATTAAGTTCTTCTATCTTGAGCCCCGATCAAATTAGGGTTAAGGTGAACTCGTCAAATCCTAATTTCTATCATATGATTTAATCATTCGATTCAAGTCCGATATGAAAATTTTAATAGAAACTCTTTCTGTTACTTTACTTTCTACCATGGCCATGGGCTTATGGACTTGATTCTCACGATCATCATAGGGTTGCTCCTCATCCACCGAGATAGATAGATTACATCTTGGTGCAATCCAATTCCTACAATGAACATGCTTTAGCCAACATACACCTTAGGGTTCCGAATGGCTAGGAGACCGAGTCATGGTGTAGTCAAACTATAACACCCTCACTGTGAACTATCAGTGCACCTCAGGTCAAAGAACTAGACACACCACTACAGCTTTCAGTCAGTCATCGATGAAAAGGTAGACTTTCTTATGACTACTCGAGGTGGTCACGCTCAGTGCCCTTATTTTCTAACAAGTACCTGTACTCTCGCTCCAGTATCTCTACACCATAGATTCAAGACTCATCTACTTTGAAGAAGCGATTGTACACTAACCTTTCAGATCAATCACCATCCTCATGACGATCCTACAGTCAGGAGCCTTATATTAGTTAATAAATGAAAATTCATGTCTTAAATTTTCAACTCTTAAAAGTATGAATTATCATTACCATTAACTCAAGGGATGTATCTCAGATACTAAATATACATTTATGATAAAAAATAATTTATTTTATTATTTATAGTTAAAATTATAATTTTGCCCTTAGAAGTGTATTACAAGTGTCAGCCAATTCTGGCTTCTAGGGCACACATATCTAACATTAGTATACTCCCTTCATCCAAACCAAGGCTTGGACTCGAAAGTAGGGGGGCTATTGTTGGGGGACTTTTATGCCTGCTGAAGATATGAGAATATAGGCTGATTGAAGGCCTTCAAAAGGTTGTGGCCAAGGTCCTAAGTCAGGCCGAGCTTGATATCATCAAAGGAGGAAAGCTAGGGTCACAATATGGGCTGATTGGAGGTCTTTAGAAGGCTGAGATCGAGTTTCTATCTCAGGTCGAACTTGAAGTTACCGAAAGGATGAACCCTCTGGATGAACTCCTCTAGGATGAACTCCTCAAGGATGAACTCTACCAGGATGAACTCCTCAGGATGAACTTTTTAGGATGAACTCTTCCAAGATGAACTCCTCCTAGATGAACTTCTTTAGTTGAACTCTCCTAAAATGAACTCCTTCAAGATGAACTCCCCAGGATGAACTCCCCCAGAATGAACATCTTCATGATGATCTCTGAGGATAAACTCCTCCTAGATGAACTCTCCTGAGATGAACTCCTCCGGATTGTCAACTTTCTCCCTACATGCCATGAGAGGACAATACTTGACATGATTCCTGAGAATATTCTAGTGGGCAAGTAAAATATCTCTAATAACTCACTGCTCTTCCATGACTAACAATCCACAACCCATCTTAACAAACTTTGAAACCTTCTATAATAGAGAAAAAAAAGAGGGATCCTGGGGTACGCAAGCTCTTCTATCCAAAATGCTCATCTTCTTCCTCCTATTGAATGGAGAACTGACTTGAGCATTGGAGGGTCCCCATCAGAGCCAACTTCGATCAAAGACTTCTTTTGTAGGTATGGCAACCTCCATCCCATCGTTGCCAACTTGCTGCCATCGCACAACTTCAGCAAACTCGACCTCAAGATGAATTTTCACGTCAGTAATAGCAAATCCATTTCAGGGTATATCTTTACTCTGAATGGTAGAGTAGTGAGTTAGAAGAGTACGAAGAAGCCTACTATAGCTGACTCAACCATTGAGGTAGGGTACATAGCTACAAGTGAAGCCACCAAGAAAGCTATCTGGATGAAAAAATTTATCACTGAATTGGGTATTGTTCTCAAGATTGAGAATCCAGTACTACTTTACTATGATAATACTAGAGTAGTTGCTCAAGCAAAGAAATCAAGGTCTCATCATAAATCCAAGCATATTCTGAGATGCTTCCATCTCATTCATGAAATAATCAACAGACAAGATGTTGTCATTGAACGAGTAGATATAAAGAACAACATAGCAGACCCGTTCACTAATGATCTAACACAGCAGTAGTTCGATTGCCACCTTGATTATATGGGATTAAAATATAAGGATGATTGGCTTTAGTGCAAGTGGGAGATTGAAAGAAATATGCCCTCAAACCAATCAAAATATGTATTTTGATGGGCTATTCTTTTATCTTCCAAACTCATATAATGATATTTTATACAAATAAAGGCATTTATTTCATCATATGCTGCATCTTAATTATATATTATGATGATCCCCATAATTTAGGACTATGATTTTAAGATTATAATGAGATCATACTAGTGAGATCTAAAATCTTAAAATTCTAATTTTAAATATTCCTGATCGATGGAATATTGAGTTGGGGATCAATTTTTTCGGTTAGACTGGTACATCCTATTTATGCTTGATGGAGAGGGTGATTGATTTTACAATCATTTGTGTATGATATTAATATAAGAATGTGGGTGCTCATTAGAAAATGAGTTCACTAGATTGATCCAACTCGAGAATATCTAATGAAGTCTTATCTACATGCCAATAAATGGTTCTCATAGTGGAAGTTGTGCATGTAATCCTTTGACCTGAGACTACCATAGAACCTTATTTGCACGAATCCATATTTTGGTCATACTCATTCATGATTTAGCCATGTACAGGATGATCTGGATATGGTGGATTTTATATGGTGAATATGAGTAGGTCAACAACGAGTTGATCACTCCTAGTAAGAGGAGATTGCATCCTACTTGCTTCAATTGGATGATGATTCAGGAAGACTTTGATCAAAGCAAGATGAAAATTAGAAATGATTTCTAATATTTCATTAATCAAATCATCATCATATGATTGGAAGAAAAAATGAATATGAAAATAGATTTGACATGACTCATCTATAGTCATATTCGAGATGTAGGGTGATTGAAGGATCCTATTTTATGGTAACTTTTCACTGAAGAGTATTTTTGGTATTCCCACCAAAATTACATATCTTTCAGGTAGACATGATACATTGCTAGATGTCAATCTTGTCTTATGGGTCCGATCAAATTAAAGAGTTTAATTTGATTATTAATTAGAAAGTATTTTAATTGATCAAATCGAGTTAGCTAGTTTTGACCTAAATCGATATGGTTGAGTTCGCACCAAATTAGGTCAAATTGCACCTAGATCTTTTGCTAGCTAGATGTGGAATCCAATTAGTCACACAAAAAGAGAATTGATCAAGGATCTAATTGGATTAGATCATGTTTGCAGGTTGAATATGCTAGCAAATATTGCAAACCCTAGCACCTAAATTAAAATCGAGTTCGAATTGAGTTCTGATTTGGGCTAATTAAATCCAATTTGAGTCAAATCAAATTTGGCTAACTAATTGAGTTGACCTTTGACTTGATGACTAGGGTCTAGGTGTCATCTAACAGCAACCCACATGCCAGAGACTCTCTCTTGGCGCATGAGGTTTTGGTTTACGCGCTTGGGACATGTAGCGCATGGAAATGATTTGATGCCATCTACCTTCATTTATTTAAAATAAATTATGTTACATGAATTTCAAATGAAGAGAGGCATAGAAGAGTCCTTCTACTAATAAATCTCTTCATTGGTTATCTGGTATTTGGATAACTAAGGAGTCCTTGCCGTCCCCTCCCTTGTAGAACTTTTGGACCAAGTCAAACACCTTGAAGCTTTGACTTTTCCATGCCCAAGTTTCCCATGCCATCTTTTGATTTGGCACCATCCCTTTAGTCCTTTGGATCAACATTTGATACTATCAGTGGTAGAAATTAATGACACCAATATGAAAGTATTGTGACCCTTTGGAAGAAAGTTATGTAGAATTATACAAAGAGTCCTTCTGTTGCAAGACACCTCTTCATATTAATTCTTTGAATTCCACATAACATTTTTGTCTGATAGGGCATAATATTTTTGAATGGGCATGAGATGAGAATAAGGAATGGGCATGAAAAATTTTTGGAGGCACCCCTATGTACATTATAAATAAGGATGCACTTCGAGAGTCCAAAAGGAATTCAGAACTCTTCTTTCTTTCTTACCACTCTTCCTAGTTGTCCAATTTCTTTCTTCCTTTCCTTGTTAAGATATTTCATAATTAAGGACAAAAGGTCTACTATAGGAAAAGGGATTAGGAAGATTGTAAAGGAAGACAAGGAGAAAAGAAAGATAAGAAAGAGTAGGCCAGAAGGATGACAGCAAAGGCTAGGAAAGGTTCTGCCCAAATAATTAAAGTTCTTATCATAAAAATTTTAATTAAAATAATCAGAGGTGCTAGAATCTTGATCAAGTTCCCATAACAACATTGGAGGGTGAACATGTGGGCACCTGATGGAACCCCTGACGGACTACTGCCAGCGATCAAGATCAAGTTAAGTTTTAGCAATCAGAGGTATGTTCTAATACCTTCATTTATGTTATAAATGCATATTATATGATTTAAATTCTAATAAGATGGTCCTAAATTTTTTATTTGATTTTATGATTTCATTATTTTGCTTTGAAATCTATGCTTCCATCCTATACACCAAATCCTTCAGTTATTACTTCTACCTTATTGACAAGCAAGAGATGTTCATCAGCAATAGGATAGTCTTTTTGGAAAAGAAGTTCCTAAGAGAAGAAATAGCTAGCTCTAATGTTGAGCTTGGTAATGTTCGATTGGTGGTAGAACCGACATATTCTAGTAAACCTGCAGAATTGGATTTGATAAGATCAAACCCAGAGCCTGTTGTAGAGGAATCCTTGAGGAGATCTAGTAGAGTATCATGTCAACTGGATAGATACTATGATTTCTTGATATAGGATAGAGATCCTATTGAATTCGATGAGAATGATGAAGTTTCGATCACCTACATGGATGCTATGCAGAGGTTTGACTCTAATAAGTGGCTAGAAGTCATAAAGTCCGAAATGATATCCATGAAGGTCAACAGTGTATGGACACTGATGGATCCACCCGAAGGGATAAAATTCATTGGATGTAAGCGAATTTTCAAAAGGAAAAGGAATGTAAATGGGAAGGTGCAGACCTATAAAGCCTATCTGGTTGCCAAGGGATATCATCAGCATTATGGTATTGACTATGATGAGATAGCTTTTCTAGTGGCAATGCTTAAGTTTATTCGGATTATGCTTGTGATAGCAGCATACCTAGTCTATGACATCTCACAAATAGATGTGAAGACAGTTTTCCTAAAATGAGAGCTAGAAGAAGAGGTGTATATGATATAGCCTAAGGGATTCACATCCACAGACGAGTCTATGATATGAAGGCTTTAAAGATTCTTTTATAGATTGAAGCAGGCATCTTGGAGTTGGAACATCCATTTTGATAATATAATCAGAACATATGGCTTCATTAAGAACTAAGAGAAACTCTGCATGTATAAATGGGCTAACGGTTCTGTAGTCATATTTCTTATACTGTATATGGATGATATTCTTCTAATCGAGAATGACATCCCTATGTTATAGAAAATAAAGATTTGGCTGTCATCTCAATTCTCCATAAAGGACTTAGAAGAGGCTTCCTACATCCTAGGGATGAAGATCTGTAAAGATAGATCTAAAAGGTTGCTTGGGTTATCTTAGTCCATGTACATCGATAGCATTGTAAAATGATTCAGCATGTTGAATTCTAAGAAAGGAGATCTCTCGATAGGCCATGAAATTTCTCTCTCAAAGAGGGATTGTTCGACAACTCTTCAAGAGAGAGAACATATGAGTAGGGTACCATATGCTTTGGTAGTAGGTTCTATTACATATGCCATGACGTGTACGAGATCGAATGTGGCATACTCACTAGTAAAGAATCACTGAAAGGTTGTAAAGATAATCTTGAAGTATTTAAGAAATAGTAAAGATCATTGGCTCATCTATGGAGATGCTAACTTGAAACTTATCGGATATACTAATTTTAATTTTCAATCAGATCATGATGATAGTAAGAGTGTGTCAGGTTATGTATTTACCTTGAACGGTGCGTCTATTGGAAGAGTTTCAAGCAGTACACTATGGTCAATTCTATATGCGAGGTGGAGTATGCCACAGCATCCGATGCTGCGAAGGAAGCTGTGTGGCTATGAAAGTTCATTGGCGAGATGAAAGTGGCACCCTCCTTGGATCATCTGATTCTGCTTTACTATGACAGCACTAGAGAAATAGCTCAAGCGAAGGACCCAAAGGCACATCAGCACACCAAACATATTCTATGTCGCTACCACCTTGTACGAGAGATCGTGGAACGAGGTGATGTCAAGCTTTAGAAGATCGATAGGAATGAGAACCTGGCCAACCTATTAACTAAAGCCGTTGGAATCAAAGAGTTCGATAATCATAAATGGAAGATGGGTATTTGATACTATTCTGATTGGCTTTAGTCTAAGTGGAAGTTGTTGGATATTGTATCCTAAAGCCAATTATCTAAGTTATAGATGATTGAGCCAAACATAAATTATACTTAAATTATAATGAATAAAATTATTATTTTAGTAATTTCATCACTTTGTACATCCTTCTGTAATGAACTCTTCTATAATGAACTCCTTAGGACTATTTAGACTTGATAAAAGAGGATTTGTCATTTAGTTCTCAAACTTATTCATGACCAAATGATACGTTATTACCCAAGATGACAACATTATCGAGTGTAGATCGCATTATGTGCCATATGAGTTGGTTGTCCTCTTAACCAAGAAGTATAAAGATACTGGTATGGCATGCAAGTGTAGTGTAGGGGTATATTTTACTGAATGTGATCCAACTGTAGAGCTCTCTGCTGCTAAGAGTTGCTCGCAAAGGATATGGGTATAAGTGTCTCTTAGACCTAAGATCACCATGGTGACTTGTAAGCAACTTATTGCACTTTGGTATTGGACTATCTAAATTTCTAATGGAGTGATAGAAGGCTTCTGGGTGCAGTCAAGTACTTGTTAAGTTGCTGTATGAGTCAAGATGGGATTGATCCCTCCAGGTGTTGGACCTAGTACATCATTGTATTTCAATTTAGCAAAACCTCGATCGGGGTAGTCCATACAATGGATGCTGAAATCTTGAAATACAATGTGGATGATTTTCAGCATTGGTAGTAAAACCTAGGTCATCCTTTGAAAATTGAGGCCAAGGGAATGAATTAAATGATAACCATATGCTATAGGTTCATCAATATTGTGCTATGACTATTCGATCTATCCGAATGCCGGATACCATTGGTTAATGTTTGCATCCATTAGTACAGGAATTAGTTCTTGCATTACTGGCTTAGGGTTCGAACCAATGAAGTTACACACAATAGAAGTTCCTACCTAATCTAATGGCTGATCTAGAGTTTCAATGTTCTGAGACTCTTGGGTCAAGAGTCCCACTAGACTAGGACTCTATGATCGGGAGTCCCACTGGACTGGGACTCTATCTTCATGGATACCACTAGTTTGAGACTCCGATATTATTGAAGGATTAATTAGCAATTAGATTGCTAATTAGCTCAATTTGATTGAGCAATGAGGATTCGATCAAATCTGATTGAATTTGATTTAATTAGTTTTGACCCGATCAGGTCATGAGATGATCTAATCGTTAAGGAAGATTCGATCATGATTTGATCAGGACCTGGATTCAATTAATTTCTAAATTGATTAGAAATTTATTGGGTTAGGTTAAGTCTAATTTGATTAGGTTTATCCTTGTCTAATTGGGTCTAGACAAATCAATTTGGTTGAAACCAATTTGGACAAAATTCAAAACTAGTTTGAATTTAAATCTCCCTATGCCACCTTTGACTTTTTCATGCCTACTCTCTCATGCAAATTTAGAATTTGTATGAGTATTTCTCATGCACATGTGAGTTTGTGTGCCTCTCCTCTTTCTCTCTTTGACCTGGTCCAATATTAGACCAGTTCAAATGAAATTGAATTTTGAATTCAATTGAAGGTGGTTAAAGGTTGGAACCACTTCTTCTTATCTTCTTTCCATGCCCCCTTTGTGAACTCTCGCACATTTTTTTCTGCATTTCTAAGTGTGGGCATGTAGAAGGAGAGTCCTGTGCATCAATCACTTGGAGGGGCATTGGAAAAGGATAAGAGGGTTTTTGAATTTGATTTTGGTTGGGAGGTTGAAACAAGTTCAACCATCCCAAGCTTATCTCCTACATGCATTTTTACCATGATTTTGTCGCCCATTTAAGATGAGTATTTTTGGCATGCATGGGATTACATGAGGCATTTTTTGGAGAGAGAATAGTAGTGGGGTAGGCACCTTCTAGGTGAGAGAAAATTCAAATAGAGTGAATCCCTGTGCCAATTCTCATCTACTCTTCTTATCTCACACACATTTCAAAAGGAGTTTTGAAATGTGCATATGAGATATCTGAGAAAAGGTTTCTCAGTCAAACAGAGCATGGTGTGAGGGTCATCTAGGGTGTGAGGTCTTTTGTTGCCCACAAAAACTCTGAGAGAAGGGTCTTTTGGATTTTCAGGTGTGGGTAGCCCTAAGATTAGGACCTAGGGTTCGGATGGAGAGATTGAGTACTGTGAGTGCCCGATCACCACCAAACATGACACACCACCTCGCCATCCTCTGAAGTACATCCTCTAATCTTCTTGATCATTCGAGAGTTCAGAAGAAGATTGTCAATCAGATCTATAAAGATCAGCTGTTGAAGGCTACGGCGAGGAGCTAGCACTCCGGTAGAGCTGGTCGAGACTAGGAGCTCCATGTGGATTGACCGTGGAGGTCAGATAATTGTGCGATTACAGCATGACATGAGGGCTTCTTCCTGTGATTTTGGATTGCGGAGATCATCTATTCATGCACAAATATTATGTTCTGAACACAAGTATTGTGTTCTAAACACAAGTCGATCAGCAAATGTGATTTGTTGATCGAATGCATTTAAATTTTCTAATACATATTAGCATGTCTAGATACTAGTGTAGGATTTATGATATGATCATAGCATGTAAAATTAATACTAGATTAATTTTTGCTTCTACTACATACATAGAGTTCGAAAAAGTTTTGAAATGTATTCTTTAAACCCAGCACAATCTCCATCATAATTAACTTCACTAATTTATCAGTATTTCATTTAGGACATGCTTAATTTTAAAATTTACTTATTAGGTAGGATTTCCTCTAAATCCATTCCTACCACACCATATGAGATATGGCATGGTAAGAAATTGAGTCTTGGTCATCTCAAAATTTGGATTTGTCTAGCCCATATCAAGGATAGCAGATGGACAGGTTAGAGGCTAGGTCTACGAGTCCTCATTTCATTATATATCCTAAAGAGTTTATGATACTACTTTTCTTCCCAGAGGATCACAATATGATTTTAATGTTGGGATATAAGATCCCCTCATGGACCGGAATGGCACCTGGTGAATAGCCAGTAATGAGGAAAGATCTTCTAGGATTAACACAAAAGCATGAATAATGGATTCTAGAGAGAAAACGAGAGAGAACCAGAGAGATTACCTAGGAGTGAAGAGCTTTTATCGCAACGAATTCAACATTACATAATCCTTGATCTATTTTCTATACTATACAATATGGCCAAGCTCCAAGCTTAAAAAAAAACTCCCAAACCCAAAAAGAAATTTCGCTCAGATCTGTCTGCGAAAATTGAGTCGACTCCACCGAAGATCGAGTCATGACATGATTCACAAATCAAATATGACTTGGAAGTCAAAGGACTCAATAGCCAAAATTTTTTTAATTTGTTAACGATGTCTTCCACAATATGACCTAGCCTAAGGTGCCATAGATACCTATCATTTAGACTATCCCTAGGTCACTTTGATCCTATGGCATTCATGTTTTGCTTGATACTGAAAACAAAAACATCAATGTATAACTGATAGAGACCATTAATAAAGAAAGCACTTGCAATTTTATTTCTTTCAAAAAAAATATTATAATGCTCCTTAAGAAAACTAATTACATAGCCTTCCTATGCTAGACATGAAACAAAAATCAAATTTTTACTTACTGCAGGCACATAATAATAATCCCTAAGTACTAAATCTAATCCTGATGGTACTCGAAGATGGTAGGTTTTCATGACCACAGCAGTAACTCTTGCTCCATTCTTGATGCATAGAATCATCTTGTTAGATATATGTGCCCTAGAAGCCAGAATTGGCTGACACTTATAATACACTTCTAGGGGCAAAATTATAATTTTTACTAAAATCAATAAATGGATTATTTTATATCACATATGTGTATTTAGTGTCTGTGATACATCCTTTGAGTTAATGGTAATGATAATTCATATTTTCAAGAGTTGAAAATTTAAGACATGAATAATCATTATTAACTCATAAATTGCTCCTGACCACAGGATCATCACGAGGATGGTGATTGATCCAAAAGATTGGTGTACAATCGCTTCTCTTTAGTAGATGAGTCTTGAGTCTACGGTGTGGAGACACCGGAGCGAGAGTACAGGTACTCGTTAGAGAACGAGGGCACTGAGCGTGACCACCTCGAGTAGTCATTAGGGAAGTCTACCTTCTCGTCAATGACTGACTCGATGCTGCAGTAGTGTGTCTGGTTCTTTGACCTGAGATGCATCGGCAGTTCACCTTGAGGGTGTTATAGTTTGACTACACCATTACTCGGTCTCCTAGCCATATGGAACCCTGAGGTGTATGTTGGCTATAGCATGTTCATTGTAGGAACTGGATTGCATCAAGATGGAATCTATCTACCTCGGTGGTAGAGGAGTAGCCCTATGATGATCATGAGAATCAAGTCCAGAAATCCATGGCCATGGTAGAGTGAAATAATAGAAAGAGTTTCTATTTAGATTTTCACATTGGACTCGAATCGAATGATTACATCATATGACAGAGACTAGGGTTTGACGAGTTCACCTTAACCCTAATCTGATCGGGGCTCAAGATAGAAGAACTTAATCACACAGGTAGCTGCACCAAGAGGTTCGCATTCAGCTCTGATGGGTTGCCACCATATACTGCTAGGTGTCACTGGTGGATTTTGGGAGCAATTAGAATGATTTAGATGATCGATCATTCTAGCTGTTCGAATCAGAAGAGTTCTGATCCATCGAAAGGAGTTTCGATGATGTCGATGATAGAGATCATGACATATCCCATTACCATACAGAACTGAACCTAACTGGGTCACACAAACAAGGGTTTGAATCTGGTGATCATCAATTGAACTGATCTAGTTCAATTGATCTGAATGAGATTCAATTAGGTTCAAGGAAATCGTGCTAGCACTCGATTGAACCTAACGTTCTTCTTTTACTATCATAAATAAGTTGTCCTGTCTGAGCCAAAGGAGTTTGTGCTCAATCAGAGGCCTTCATATGGTCTGAATGGAGGTTGTCCAAGTCAGAAAAGGTTGTCTTATTTTGTAAGACATTACCTGCCATTTTTGGTCACCTGCCATTTCTTGTTCTTTGACTTTGGTCAAAAGTCTACCTTTGACTGGTCAAACGTTGACCATTGACACTTTGACTTTTGACCACATGTCATGCACCTATTGGAGAGCTGGTGGGGGCCTGTCCCCCTGCCAGAACCTGGCAAGGAGAAGGGCGCACGCCACCCTAGGCGTGTGCCCAAGTTGGAGGCGCCTAGGAGTCCTTGTTGGACAAGGACTCCATCTCCTTTTTGGATTCCAATTAGAGTTCTTCTAAGAACCAACTTTGACTGGTCTTAGGCACCCTCTAAGGAGGAATCCAGGGGTCTCTATTCCCACCAATCAGATTTAGATCTGATTTCACAAAGGGTTGTGATTGGTTGGGAAGAAGAGGAGTTGGATCACAGCTAGTCTATAAATAAGACCCTGCGCCCAACTCAGATTGTATGAGAATACAGAGAATTGATGAGATCATAGTTTCCCATGCCCCAAGGCTGCCTCTCCCCTCCTTCTCCATGCCATAGTCTCTTCTCCCCTTGCTCTCCACGTCCAAAAGGAGTTTTGGACCTTGGTTGGTGCGATTCAGATCAAAGAAAGGCGATCAAAAGCTAAGAAGGCTGCGCTGCTGCAAAGGACGACTGCTGATCTTCAAAAGAGTTTTGAAGATCCTCCAGATCAGATCCAGATCTGATTTTTGGAGGTGTGATAGAGAAGAAGAGGATCTCTAGATCCAACCCGAGTGGATACCGGTAGAGGCCAGGCGCTTGCGTGGCTAAGATCCAGAACCTTCCGCTGCAAACAGGATCATCAACAGGGTAATAGGATTACCCAAATCAGGTAAATTAAATTTGATTTAATTTATCTTATTTTATTTTATTTTATTAAAATAATAAGAATCAGATCTAAAATATCAAGATCTGATTAGGATCAAGAGAAAAAATTTTGAAATATATCTCTTGATCTGATCAGATCTGAACGAACCTGGACCGGGAAATCAGGATTTCCCTTCAACTGGTATCAGAGCCATGGTTCTAAATTGTTTAGATCTGATTTTAAATTTATTTTAATTAGAAAATAAGTGATTTCAGATGTCACATGAGATGTGATCAGATCTGAAATCAGAAAAAATTAAAATTAAATGATTTGGATCTAAGATTAGAAGAATATGCATGACTAGTTCTAGAAATAGAATAGTTCTATAGAATAGTCTTGCATGTTTTTGATTTAATTTGATTAAATCATATTTTAGATCTTTTTATTTACTATTTTTTGATATTATAAGTGTTTATAATAACATCTGAAAAAATAGCAAATAAAAATTATTTAATTTTAAATATCATATGAGATATGATTGATGCATGTCTAGACTAGTTGTAGAATAGTTCTACATAATTGTCTAGATTAGAATTTATTTTGATTAGATCAATTTAAATCTAATTTTTTAGATTATTATGAGATAATTTAGATCTGAAAACATGCATGATTCGATACATGAGATGTATGCAAAATATGCCATGATTAGATCTAATTTGTATATGAGATATATGATATAGATCTATAAACTGTTTTGTAGTATTGACATGTTCCTGATTAAGGCGTTCCTCTTGGCCGTCCGGTCATAAGAATGAAGAAGGGTTTAAAGGCCCTCTCTTCCCATTCGATGGGGTGTTCTTATGATGTGTAGGGGTGCTGCGTGTTCGTCCTTAATCAGAAACCCAAAACTTACTTTCTGCAAAACCCTAGATCCTGAAACCCTAGGATTTATTGTGCATATTTTGTTTATGAACCCTACTTAATTAAGAATTAAGATTTATGGAATATTAATTAGGTCTAAAATTGAGAATTTCAGATCTAAGACATATTCATAATACTGGGTTCGGGCTTGGGTAGCTCAATTAGGTCTAAGCGGTTGATCAAACCGAATCAAGAGTTGGTTAGATGGGATCAACAATGCTTAAATTGACCAGCCTAATAGGATTAAGTCTGGGTCAAGATCGAGTCACGATCAAGCAAGACCTAATTAGGCTCAGAGGTTAGAGTCTGGATTGTAGGCTAACCCAATTGGTTCTGGCTCAACAATTTGGTGTCTAAGGTAAGTTTGGCACATAGACGACCGACTGGTTTTTAATTGGAAGCTACTCGACCTGAATGCGTTCTTGTACGAGTTAATGGCATATTCCTTCCACCGGTCTCACTTACCTGGCCATATCTGTTGACACAGTTCTGATCTGAGGTGGTCAATAATCCGAGCTAACCCATGCCACTAGGTTAGTCATAATTGTTATGACTAAGCCAAGTCTAGTTTAATGAGACCTGAATCAATTCTCCCTAAGAAAAGATTAAGTCTGAGGTCTTCCACCATTGTAGATGTGCGGGCCCTTCCCGGGGTTGATTGTTCTCGGCTGGATACAGTGGCTCAGTTGCACCGGGAAGATGCAACCATGTCTATTAGGCATTGGATGCTATGGGCTGGAGGATGAGTTGGGCTCAATATTCTCGGATACGGTGAGAGACTCAATTAGGAACCCAGTCTATGCAAATGGTGGGTCTGACTTAACTAAGGAGTGGATCAATATTTCGGATACGGTGAGATTCATGAATTAGAGACCAAGTTTGGGTGCACCATGATTAGAGAATCATTGAACAAGAGTTGTTCACTCATTGGCTAACCCATCACCAATAACTGTTAGGTGAGGTGATGAGTCAGTTGGTGAGACCGCACCACCCACTAGAAATCATTAATCATGGAGATTTTCGCATCTCTACAGAGGGAGTGTAGGGATCCGAGAAAATAGTGGGAGCTAATTTGTTTAAAAATAAAATTCCTAAATAAATTGGTCAAGTCAAAATTACAGTATCTAACTAGAATCTTTGACTCTCTACAGGAAAATGTCTGCGTCCAACCCATTGGCACGTATCCTGGACACACATAGACTGACTGGACCCAATTATAAAGATTGGCTCAGGAACTACAAAATTATTTTGGGTTCTGAGAAGTTAACCCATGTTTTGGACCAGGACCCTCCCACCTTACCAGCCCGTCCATCTGTTGAACAGAGAGCGTCTCTGGAAAAATGGATTGACGAAGATAATAAGGCCAGATATTACATGTTGGGCTCGATGTCTGATGAGCTCCAGCGCCAACATGAAGATATCGGGACTGCTCGCCAAATGTTGGCTCACCTGCAGGAGATGTTTGGTGAACAGAGTCGCGCAGCCAAATATCAAGTCACAAAATGACTTTTTAAGGCTAAGATGCGTGATGGGCAGTCAGTCCAAGATCACTGTCTGACAATGATCAAGGACATGGAAGAGCTTGAGAAGCTCGGTGTGAAGTTGGACTTGGACCTGCAGAACGATATTATTCTGCAATCCTTGACTGATGCATATGGGCAATTCATCATGAATTACCACATGCATAAACTTCAAAATTCCTTGGCCGAGTTAATGAATATGCTGGTTACCGCTGAGCTTTCTATGAAAGGTTCTAAAGGCTCAGTTCTTGCTATGGAACGGACTTCTTCCAAAAGAAAGTCTTATGGAAAGAAAAAGAAGTCTGTGAAAAAGCAAAAGGTGGAAGGATCAAAGAAGAAGAAGGCAGAATCGAAGAAAAAGGCCGATGGCAAAGGAAAGTGTTTCCATTGCAACAGCGACGGCCATTGGAAGCGGAACTGCCCTACTTACCTGGCCACCCTAAAAGAACAAGAAGGAAGGTCCTTCTGGAGGTATGCTCATTATTCTTACTTGAGTTGGGTGCTTGAAAATGTGAGGATGCAGGAGGCAAACATGACCTAGGGAATAGTCCAAACGACAGATATCTATGGCAACTGTGAGATTAGGTCATATAGCAGAAGATAGGATCAACAAATTGGAGAAAAATGGACTATTGAGTCCATTGACTTTTGAGTCATATCCAACTTGTGAATCTTGTCTTCAAGGCAAAATGACTAAACTCCCTTTTGTTGGACATGGGGAGAGGGCCACAGATCTCCTTGCCCTAGTACATACTGATGTGTGCGGCCCATTTGATGTGCCGGCTAGAGGCAATTTTGTCTACTTCATTACCTTTACCGATGATCTGTCTAGGTATGGGTATGTGTATCTTATGAGACACAAGTCTGAAGCTTTTGAAAAGTTCAAAGAATTCAGACATGAAGTAGAAAAACAAACTGGAAAACCCATTAAGGTTCTTCGATCAGATCGAGGAGGTGAATACCTTAGCCGGGAATTCCTAGACTATCTCAAGGAAAATGGCATAGTCTCTCAATGGACTCCACCAGGAACACCTCAACTCAACGGGGTTTCAGAATGGAGAAATCGGACTCTATTGGATATGGTTCGATCCATGATGAGCTTCACAGACCTCCCTGATTTTCTTTGGGGACACTTCATTGTTAACTTCAATCTATCTTACTGAATAGGGTTCCCTCTAAAACCGTTCCTACCACACCGTATGAGATATGGCACGGTAAGAAACCAAGTCTGAGTCATCTCAGAATTTGGGGTTGTCCGGCTCATGTCAAAAGACAACAAGCGGACAAGTTAGAGTTTAGGTCCTTCAGAGCTCGATTCATAGGATATCCTAAAGAGTCATTAGGATACTATTTCTACATTCCAGAAGACCACAATGTGATTGTGAGTCGACATGCCATATTTCTTGAAAAATAGTTTATTCAAGATAGCGGCATTGGAAAGCAGATTAAGCTTGATGAGAAAGTCTCACAAGCAGAACGAGCTAAGGACCAAGTGGAACCAAATCAGGTTGAGCCAATAAGAACACTACCTCCTCCACCTCGTAGATCGGAAAGAGTTTCCCGTCCCCCTGAAAGATACTTAGGTATTATTTCAGAGGATGTAGAGGAAATGTTCCTCGTAGGTAATGGTGCTCATGGAGATGATCCCAAAACCTACAACGAGGCGATATCAGATATCGACTCCGAGAAATGGCTAGAGGCAATGCAAGTCAGAAATTGACTCGATGCACTCAAACCAAGTCTGGACCTTGGTAGATCCACCAGAAGGTATAGTACCTATTGGGTGTAAATGGATCTTCAAGAGAAAGATTGGTGCAGATGGGAATGTGGAGACATTCAAGGCTAGACTGGTGGCAAAAGGTTATAGTCAACGCGAAGGCATTGACTATCAGGATACCTTTTCCCCAGTAGCTATGCTAAAATCCATCCGCACATTGCTTGCTGTTGCAGCCTATTTCGATTATGAAATATGGCAAATGGACGTGAAAACGGCATTCCTAAATGGATATCTTGAGGAAGATATCTATATGGAACAGCCGCTAGGTTTCACATCCAGTGATACTGATCACAAGGTTTGCAAGCTGCAAAGGTCCATATATGGACTTAAGCAAGCATCTCGGAGCTGGAACACTCGTTTCAATGATGTGATCAAAAAGTTTGGTTTCATCAAAAATGAAGAGGAACCATGTGTTTTCAAAAGGGTCAGTGGGAGCGCTGTTGTCTTCCTCGTATTGTACGTGGATGACATCCTCCTTATTGGGAATGATATTCCCATGTTGACATCAGTCAAGATGTGGTTGTCCAAGGAATTCTCCATGAAAGACCTAGGTGAAGCATCCTTTATTCTAGGAATTAAGGTCTATAGGGATAGACCGAATAGGATGCTAGGACTTTCACAGAAGATGTACATAGAGGAAGTACTAAAGAGGTTTAGTATGGAAAACTCTAAGAGGGGATTAATACCCTTCAGACATGGTATTCATCTTTCCAAGAAGATGTGCCCCAGCACACCTGAGGAAATAGAACGCATGAGCAAGATCCCTTATGCTTCTGCAATAGGGAGCCTCATGTATGCCATGCTATGTACACGACCTGATATAGCCCATGCTGTGAGTGTCACAAGCAGATATCAGTCAAATCCAGGTGAAGAACACTGGACTTCTGTGAAATGTATCCTTAAGTACTTGAGAAGAACTAAGGATATGATGTTGGTCTTTGGTAATGGAGAACTCCAAGTCCAGGGATACACAGACTCGGATTTCATGTCCGATATAGATGATCGAAAGTCGACATCTGGCAGACTGTTTGTGTGCTGGAAGAGTTCCAAGCAAAACGGCGATACCACCTCATCCGCGATTAACCTCGAGAAGGGTTATGTCGAGGTCAAGAGAGTCAACTCCGCAGATAATGTGGCAGACCCACTTACAAAGCCGTTGGGCCAGCAGAAGATCGAAGCCCACCTTGAGAAGATGGGACTTAGACTTGTAGCCAATTGGCTTTAGGACAAGTGGGAGATTGTTAGATATATGTGCCCTAGAAGCCAGAATTGGCTGACACTTGTAATACACTTCTAGGGGCAAAATTATAATTTTGACTATAATCAATAAATGGGTTATTTTCTATCACATATGTGTATTTAGTGTCTGTGATACATCCTTTGAGTTAATGGTAATGATAATTCATATTTTCAAGAGTTGAAAATTTAAGACATGAATAATCATTATTAACTCATAAACAGCTCCCGACCATAGGATCATCACGAGGATGGTGATTGATCCGGAAGGTTGGTGTACAATCGCTTCTCTTTAGTAGATGAGTCTTGAGTCTACGGTGTGGAGACACCGGAGCGAGAGTACAGGTACTCGTTAGAGAACGAGGGCACTGAGCGTGACCACCTCGAGTAGTCATTAGGGAGTCTACCTTCTCGTCAATGACTGACTCGATGCTGCAGTAGTGTGTCTGGTTCTTTGACCTGAGATGCATCGGCAGTTCACCTTGAGGGTGTTATAGTTTGACTACACCATTACTCGGTCTCCTAGCCATATGGAACCCTGAGGTGTATGTTGGCTATAGCATGTTCATTGTAGGAACTGGATTGCATCAAGATGGAATCTATCTACCTCGGTGGTAGAGGAGTAGCCCTATGATGATCATGAGAATCAAGTCCAGAAATCCATGGCCATGGTAGAGTGAAATAATAGAAAGAGTTTCTATTTAGATTTTCACATTGGACTCGAATCGAATGATTACATCATATGACAGAGACTAGGGTTTGACGAGTTCACCTTAACCCTAATCTGATCGGGGCTCAAGATAGAAGAACTGAATCACACAGGTAGCTGCACCAAGAGGTTCGCATTCAGCTCTGATGGGTTGCCACCATATACTGCTAGGTGTCACTGGTGGATTTTGGGAGCAATTAGAATGATTTAGATGATCGATCATTCTAGCTGTTCGAATCAGAAGAGTTCTGATCCATCGAAAGGAGTTTCGATGATGTCGATGATAGAGATCATGACATATCCCATTACCATACAGAACTGAACCTAACTGGGTCACACAAACAAGGGTTTGAATCTGGTGATCATCAATTGAACTGATCTAGTTCAATTGATCTGAATGAGATTCAATTAGGTTCAAGGAAATCGTGCTAGCACTCGATTGAACCTAACGTTCTTCTTTTACTATCATAAATAAGTTGTCCTGATCTGAGCCAAAGGAGTTTGTGCTCAATCAGAGGCCTTCATATGGTCTGAATGGAGGTTGTCCAAGTCAGAAAAGGTTGTCTTATTTGTAAGACATTACCTGCCATTTTTGGTCACCTGCCATTTCTTGTTCTTTGACTTTGGTCAAAAGTCTACCTTTGACTGGTCAAACGTTGACCATTGACACCTTTGACTTTTGACCACATGTCATGCACCTATTGGAGAGCTGGTGGGGGCCTGTCCCCCTGCCAGAACCTGGCAAGGAGAAGGGCGCACGCCACCCTAGGCGTGGCGTGAGCCCAAGTTGGAGGCGCCTAGGAGTCCTTGTTGGACAAGGACTCCATCTCCTTTTTGGATTCCAATTAGAGTTCTTCTAAGAATCCAACTTTGACTGGTCTTAGGCGCCCTCTAAGGAGGAATCCAGGGGTCTCTATTCCCACCAATCAGATTTAGATCTGATTTCACAAAGGGTTGTGATTGGTTGGGAAGGAAGAGGAGTTGGATCACAAGCTAGGTCTATAAATAAGACCCTGCGCCCAACTCCTAGATTGTATGAGATACAGAGATTATGATGAGATCATAGTTTCCCATGCCCCAAGGCTGCCTCTCCCCTCCTTCTCCATGCCATAGTCTCTTCTCCCCTTGCTCTCCACGTCCAAAAGGAGTTTTGGACCTTGGTTGGTGCGATTCAGATCAAAGGAAAGGCGATCAAAAGCAAGAAGGCTGCGCTGCTGCAAAAGGACGACTGCAGATCTTCAAAAGAGTTTTGAAGATCCTCCAGATCAGATCCAGATCTGATTTTTGGAGGTGTGATAGAGAAGAAGAGGATCTCCAGATCCAACCCGAGTGGATACCATTAGAGGCCAGGCGCTTGCGTGGCTAAGATCCAGAACCTTCCGCTGCAAATAGGATCATCAACAGGATAATAGGATTACCCAGATTAGGTAAATTAAATTTGATTTAATTTATTTTTTTAATTTTATTTTATTAAAATAATAAGAATCAGATCTAAAACATATCAAGATCTGATTGGGATTAAGAAAAAAAATTTTAAAATATATCTCTTGATCAGATCAGATCTGAACGAACCTGGACCGGGAAATCAGGATTTCCCTTCACATCTCACCATCCCTCAGCCTCCTACTCTCCTCAAGATCCTACATAGAAGTGCACAGATGAGCACTAGAATCATAGTCAAGCACACAACTAGATGCAGGAGAAACTGTTTGATTAGATTCAATTTCGAACATACCTTCAAAAAGATCTGCCTCCTTATTCTTCAAGCTGGCTAGGTATAAATGGCAATTCCACTTTCAATGACCGTCTGTATTATAATGAAAATATTTTTCTTTGTCGACAGTCTTCTTCTTTGGCTCTTCCTTCTTCTTCTTCCCTCCATCTGTCTTCTACTTCTTTGCAAACTTCTTCTTCTTTGCAAAAGACTATCTTTTGAAGGAAGTCCTCTGCATAGCAAGCATTGAACTCTTTGAACCTTTCAAAGAAAGCTCAGTAGTAACAAAGCATGTTCATCAATTCAACTAAAGTACATTACAGCTTATGTATATGAAAGTTCATGATGAACTATCTATATGCATCAGTTAAGGACTACAAGATCACATCAATTTGCAAGTCTCTGTCTAGCTTGACATCGAGCTTCTTAAGCTCTTCTAAGTTCTTGATCATCATCAGATAATGATCTTGGATCGACTGTCCATCACACATTTGAGCCTTAAAAAGTTTTCTTATGACTTGATACTTAGCTGCACGACTCTCCTCACCAAACTATTCTTGTAGGTGAGCCAACATTTAGTGAGCAGTCTTGATGTCTTCATATTGATGCTGAAGCTCATCAGACATCGAACCCAACATATAGTATCTAGCTTTATTGTCTTCGTCCGTCCACCTTTCCAGTGATGCTCTCTGTTTAGTGGATGGGTGGGTTGGTAAGGTGGGAGGATCCTGATCCAATACATGAGTCTGCTTTTCAGAATCCAAAATAATTTTATAATTTCAAAGCCAATCCTTGTAATTAAGTCTAGTCAGTCTATGGGTGTCCAGGATACCAGTTAGTGGGTTGAACGCAGAGATTCTCCTATAGAGAGTCAAAATTTCTAGTTAGATTTTGTAATTAGACTTTATCAATTTATTTAAAATTTTATTTTTAAATAAATTAGGCTTTCATTATTTTCTCGGATCCCTATACTTTCTTAGTAGAGATGTGAAAATCTTCACGATCAATTGATTTTTAGTGAGTGGTGCAGTCCCACCGACTGGCTCACTATCTCACCTGATTGATGAGTGGATAACTCTTGTCCAATAATTCTCTAATCATGGTATACCTAAACCTGATCTCTAATTCATGAAGCTCATCATGCCCGAAATATTGCTCCACTCCTTAGTTAAGTCAGATCAACCATTTATATAAATTAGATTTCTAATTGGGTCCCTCACCATATCCAAAATATTGAGTCCAATCCATCCTCCAACCCATAGCATCCAATGCCTAATAGATATTATTGCATCTTTTCGGTGCAACTAAACCACTATAACCAATCGAGAACAATCAACCCCGGGAAGGATCCGTATATCTATAATGGTGGAAGATCAATAACTTAATATTTTCTTAGAAAGATTTAATTTTAGTCTCTTTAAATTTGACTTAACTTAGTCATAACAATTATGACTAACCTAGTGGCATGAATTAGCTCGAATTGTTAGCCACCTCTAATCAGAACTAGATCGACTCAAATGGCCAAGCAAGTGAGACCTATGGAAGAGATATGCCATTAACTCAACAAGAACGCACTCTGATCAAGTAGCACCCAATTAAAAACTAGTCGATCGTATCTGCCAAATTTGCCATAGACATAAAATTATCGAACTAGAACTAATCAGATTAGCCTATAGTCCAGGCTCGAACTGAGGAGCCAAATTAGATCTTGAATTGATCGACCATATGTTATTATGAGTCAACCTTGACCCAGACTTAATCCTATTGGACTAATCAATTCTAAGCACTCTTAATCCCACCTAATCAACTCTTGATTCAGTTTGATCAACTGCTAGATCTAATTGAGCTACCCAAGCCCGAACCTAAATTTATGAAGATATCTTAGATCTAAAAATTCATAATTTTTAGATCTAATTAGCTTTATAATATTAATTCTTAATTAAGTTTGGGTTCATTAATAGAAACATGCCAAAATCTTAGGATTTCAGGATCTAGAGTTTCACAAAAATGTAAGTTTTTGATTTTTGATTAATGATAAATGTGTAGCACCCCTACATGCCAAAAGAGCATCCCATCGAGTGGAAAGAGAAGGCCTTTAAACCCTTCTTACTGTTACGACCAGACAACTAAAGAAAATTATTGCTCTAAGAATTGATTTTGATGATTATAAATTATTTAAGAGGATACTAATAATTTTGGCTTGGAGAAAGATCAATTGTATTTCAGGTTCAATAAAAAATTTCAAGTTTACTAAAGAAAGATGATGAGGGACAAAATCATAAATTTTATAATATTAGAAAACATATATTTCAAAAGCCTCAATAATAAGCCTAGATCTATTGCAGGCAGCTTTCTTAATTTTGGATGCATAATTTGAAAGAAAATCAAGAAGAAAGATGAGAAGAAGCAAAATCATAAATTTTATAAAGTTGGAAAAAAATTATTTTGGAAGCCTCAAGAATAATCCTAGAAGATTTTTGATCTATTTGTGGTAGTTTCATGAATTTTGGATGCATATTTTGAGAGAAAATCAAGTTTTAGCAGAATGGTCAACCCTTGGGTCGACCTAGGTTGACCCCTGCTAAAATGGGCTGATTGGCATACTAATTTTTGGCTGGCACCCTAAAGGGGATGACCCAAGGTCCACCCCTATCCAAGGGTCAACCCTAGGGTTGAACTCTGTTGTTTCTACAAGCCAGAAAATAGAAACTGGCCATTTTTTATTTTCTTGCCACAGGGGCTAATCATGGGGTCGACCCCTATGCAGGGGATAACCTAGTGATCAACTCCTACGATGGAAAAATTCAACCATGATTATTTTTTAGTCCACTTTGGCTGTATTTAATGCATATTTAAAATCCTCCAATTACTCTAATCCTATCTAGATATTTCTCTAATACTTATTGAAGATATAAAGACTCAAAAAGAAAGGAAGAAAAGAAGAGATTCAAGCATTCATTTCAGTCCTAAGCAAAAAGCCCTCTCGAAGCAAAAAAGCATTCATTTCAAGCTCACCAACCTCTCAAATGCTCATTCAAGTCTTCAACAATTTTGAGAGAAATTAGAAAAGCTTCTTCCTTTATTGTGTAAAGAGTTTTTAACATTTTATTTGCTCATTAAAGGGGCTAACTTTGTATTTTATTATTGTTAACACTCATACTCTATTTTATTATTTTGATTTAAGTTTTGAAAATTTTAAAACATAGGAAGGTTGATTTGAACCTTGAATTGAATTATATTGGATTGGCTTGTATCAAAAAAATAAGTGTTCTAGCTTGGGATAGCTAGGGTTGGAGGTACCGACATTGTATTCTTGTTAAATATGTTTAGTGGATTTGAATTTCCAAGTAGGAGCTTGGGAAGTGAATGTAGGTGCAAGGTTAGCACCAAACCACTATAAATTTTGCTTGTTTACGGTGTGCCTACTCTCTTTCCATTCTTATTTTGTTAAATACTTACTCTCTTACTATTTATCTTTTCACCTCACTTAAATTATCCACCTCATACAAATTATATATCATCACATTATCTTTGTTATTTTAATTTAGTTTTAAAATTTTAAAAATCTAATTCACCCCCACCCTCTCTTTTGGGTTGCATAGCTAGGCAACAGGAATGCCTTAATCAGAAACAAATACTACACTACAAAATAATAAGATCTATAATATATATCACATATAAAATCATAAATCTAAACATGCATGTTTTGTATGCATCTCCTGTATCAATTATTAAATCATAAATGCATGCTTTCAGATCTGATATATCATATATAATATCTAAAAAATAAAATTTTAAATTGATCATATCAAAATAAAATCTATTCTAGATAATTCATAGAACTATTCTACAACTAGTCTAGGCATGCATGTATCATATCTCATATGAATAATTAAATATTTAATTTTTTACTTTTTAGATCTAATTATAATACTTATAATATTATAAAAATATAAATAAATAAATTTAAAAATTATATTTAATCATATCAAAAAGAAAAACTATACTAGACTACACATAGAATAATTCTACACCTAGTCTAGACATGTATCTCATATATCATTGATATGAATCTAAAAATTTTATAATTTTCTGATTCTAGATCTAATCACATCTACTATAATATTTAAAATTCTTTAATATCAAATCAAAAAACTAAAAAAAATTAGATCAAAAATAGATCTAAAGAATCGCTAATGTAGCTCTGATACTAGTTGAAGGAAAATCAAAATTTTTCCACCATAGGATCGTTCAAATCCGATTAGATCTGAAGGGATATTTTAAAAATTTTTTAATAAATCTTAATTAGATTTAAAACTCTTCAGATTTGATCCTATAGATCTGATATTAAAACTAAAATTAAAATTAAATCAGATTTAATTTTATACCTTATTTGGGTAATCTGATTATCCTATCGATGATCTGCTGCAGCCCGGGGTTCAATATGTAGCCACGCAAGTGCCTGACCTCTACCGAAGTCTACTTAGGAAGGATCTAGATACGATCTCCTTTTAGATCTGATTACCAAAAATCATATCTGGATCTAATTTGTAGAGCCTTCAAAATAGTCAATGAAGGCAGCGCGCTCGTTTGACGAACACGTCATATGTCTTCTTAATCCTTCCGCCAATAGCTTGATCTTTCTTATTGGATTCACCCAACTTCTTAGGCTTGGAGAGGGGAGAGAGGACCAGAGGAAGGCATGAAAGAATGGAGGGGGAGCCTTGTGGCTTGGTGGATGGGCGTAAAACATCGAAACCTAGGTGCAGATAGGGTTTAAATAGACCTTGCTGCGCCATGCATTGCCACATCACTTTGACCAATCAAATTGCTCGATTCAATCAGACCTTGATCTGATTGGTGGAGTGATGTCACTTGATACAATCAGGTTAGAGTCCCCTAGAATCCTCCATAGGTGGTGCCATAGATGGATAAGCCCCAACACTTTTGCACCCAAATGTCTAAAACCATCAAGCAACCCCAGAGTCCTAACTGTATGGGACTCCATCACTTTTCCCCATGTGCGCACGCCAACTAAGGGCATGCACACATTTTTGTGTGTGGAAATCAAGTGGGTGCATGCCCCAAGGAGATGTCCAAAGGGGACACATGCCCATGTCTCTTCTTTTTTGCATTGCGACATCTCATGTGTCGGCAGTGACAAGAAATGGCAGGTGGCGATAGGAATTAGTACGTGTTGTATTTTCATCTAATGGATTAAGACAATCCTTTTTTGACATGAACAAGCTCTAGTCAAACAATGACAAACCCAAACAGGGTTCTCTGGTGAGTTCAAAATAATTTGGCTCAGTTAAAATAAACCCAAAAGAGTACAGAAGGAGAAAGTTAGGCTCAATCATGTGCTAGCACGATTTTCTTAAACCTAATTGTACTAATCCAAATCAATCGAACTGGGTTAGCTCGATTAATCACTTCTAGACCCAAAACCTTGTTTGTGTGATCCAGTTAAGTTTAGTTCTGTATGGTAATGAGACATGTCGCGATCTTCATCATCGACATCATCGAAACACCTTTCGATGGATCAGAACTTTTTTGATTCATACAATTAAAATGATCAATCATTAAGATCATTTTAATCGCTCTCAAATTCCACTAATAACACTTAGTAGTATATGATAGCAATCCATGAGAACTTAAAATAAACTTCTCAGTGTAGCTACCGATATGATTGAGTTCTTCTATCTTAAACCCTAATAGGTTTAGGGTTAAGGTGAACTCATCAAACCCAACATCCGTTATATAAATTAATCATTCGATTCAAGTCTGATATGAAATCCTAATAAAAAATCTTTCTATCATCTTCACACTGCCTTGGCCATGGGCTTATGGATTCAATTTTATGATCATCATAAGGCTACTCCTCATTTATCAAGATAGATAGATCTCCTATTAGTGCAATCCAATTCCTACAATGAACATGCTATAACAAATATACACCTCAAGATTTTGAATGGCTAGGAGATCAAGTTATTATGTAATCAAACTATAACACCCTCAAGGTAAACTACCGATGCATCTCAGCTTAAAGAACTAGACACACCACTACAACAACGAGCTAGTCATCGACGAGAAGGTAGGCTCCCTTATGACTGCTTAAGATGGTTACGCTTAGTGCCTTCATTCTCTAACGAGTACCTATACTCTCGCTTCGATGTCTCCATACCATAGACTCAAGACTCATCTATCCTAAAGAAGCAATCGTACACTAAGCTTTCAGATCGATCACCATCCTCATGATGATCCTACGATCATGAGTAATTTATGAGTTAATTATAAAAATTCATATCTTAAATTTTTTAACTATTAAAAATATGAATTATCATTACCATTAACTCAAAGGATCTATCACAGATACTTTAAATACATACTATGATAAAAAATAATTTTTTTATTAATTTATAATCAAAATTATAAAATTATCTTTAGAAATATATTACATATGATAGCCAATCTGGCTTCTAGGGTGCACATCTAACATGGTGTGTGGCCCACCACAACTATAGCTAGTCTGATGGATGATCTAGCTGCCATGTTTATAATAAATAAATAATAAAATTAAATTAATTAAAATATATATATATAAGTTTTTATAGTTCTAGTAAAGAGTTTTGATTTTGATTTCTTGCCAGTCTGTCAGCACGACATGTATGCTAATCAAGCTACTCATACACTTGATTGGATCCTATAGGGTGGCCCAATTTTGTCGAGCCCTTTGCCATCTATCGGAGTGCTCCTCACTGCTCCACTGATCATAGAGGGCCTATGATATGTCTGCACGTATCCAGTGATCCATGAAGGATCTCTAATTCGATGGTGATTGGGAATCGAAGTGCTGGATGGTGGATTGCCTGAGGCTATAGAGGTCATCTTAGAGCCTCTATGTAGCCACCTCCTTGATGATCTGATAGCCAGCCTCCTTATCTTGAGGAGTCTCGAATTGATAGTACTCCTGCAAGATAGAAGCAGGCATGTATTTATATGTAATTAAAATGCCAACTTATCCAAAATTTAAAAGTTAAACTAGTTTTGACTTGCAAGAAACATCTTCCAGGCTACATCATGAGCTCCAAATGGCCAGTTAGAAAACTCATTCATCGACCCCAGACTCTCTAAACATTGGATGATGCTGGTAACCACACAAGATACTTTAGACTCTCTAAACATGCTGCAAAATTGATTTTGAAAAATAAATGTTAACTCTAGAATTGCTAAATTTTAAATATATTAATTAAAGTTGTAGTACTTACAAATGGCTCTAAATGTGGATGAGCTATCTATCCATTGACTGAGTCAGAGGTGCCATGAGCCGGATAGATCCTCGACCACAACTCTATATTTGTGAGTCGGTCACTACTGCATGTGACTGTGGGGTCATTGGTGATCCCTTATCATCCAAACATGAGCATAAAATATCTAATATAAAGAATGTTATATTAGATAGCAAAAGATAAAATAACAATATCTAAAGTGTTAGAGTTTAATTACCATCTGATATGAGATGTGCAGAACCATGCGAGCTTGCCGCATGATCGCTCTCTCCTCGAGAGCTCTGTCCTTGGCTAGAATGGCTTTGACCTCTAGAAGACATGATGCATAATATCTAAAGATAAAAATAAAAACCAAAGCAAGTAGATGATCTAAAAATTGGTTCAAACAAAATATCTATTAAAATATAACAAGACGATCAAAATTAAGTTACTTGTAATAGAGATTGTTAGTTAGCTTCTACAATGTATTAGCATAAAAATAATTCTCGTCCAACAATACATGATAATATGTTAGCCTACTGGTCTCCTGATTTAGGCATTATCTATTTCTCATCCAGTAGTACGTGATAATCTCAGTATATAAAAATGTGAAGAAGGCTCAGATCTATCTTTAAAAAATAAGGCATTGTAAGTTCCTCTACACCTTTAACCATGAGGTTGCTATAAGCGGTTGTCTATGATGTAACAGACCATCCAAGCTTGCCCTGCATTACAAGTTCCTCTACACCAATATATAGTGAGATGGCTGCAAGGGGTTGTCTGCGATATAGCAGACCATCCAAGCTTGACCATACAACAATAGGAATAGAATGCATCACCTCCATTTAGGTGCATCTCGCATAGGCAGTTATCATAGCCTCCCCAAGCCCTTAGCTGCCTTCTTGAGCTGCAAACTAGAAGTATAAATTTTATTAAAAAATAACTAAAAATAAAATTCATGTGCTTGCACAGCCTAGTCATCTGGCAAGCTCAAAGTCCGCATGCACGGGATGTGTGTCTTGATCATCCTCATTTGCAATGATGTCCTTTACTTCTACAATTATGCTTTTGGGAATGCTACACCCTTAGTTCAAGGACGGGCTTGTTGTCTTTATAAGAGATGTGTCAATAGAGAAATACTTGATAGTGATACAATATTTGCCATTCATATAGGATTGGATTTATGCCAAACTATAAACATTGGTATCTACACAGAAAGATGTGGGAGACAATATGCGTGGATGGGAAGGTCTACTTGTCCAATACATTTACTAATATGCAAGAGCATAATGGTGACGGGCTTGAGCATATGATTACCATATTTGGTGGAGTCAATCTGGTTATCAGTAGAAATCCATGTAATAATCTTTCAGATAGCAACCACTATAGCTATGATGGACTATAGGGGTTGCTATAGTTATAACCTTGCTTAGCCTCTAGGGGGTTGCAACCCTATAGAGGATAAGAATGACTATAACCATAGCAACCCTATGTCTGTCATGACTATAATGATTGCAATCTAAAGATTATTATATGGACATCCACCAATAACCAGATCAAACACCAAATGTGTTAATCATCTACTCAAGCCATCACCATTAAGCTCTTGCACATTAGCAAGGTCTTGGACAAGTTGAGGCTCTGAAGCCCTTATAATTATGTCCCACGTCTCGATCCCCATACAGGTACTAATGCTTGTAGTTTGGCATAAATCCACTTCTATATAAATGGGCAACTATTCCATCCCTATCAAACATTTCTATATTGACACATTTCTTACAAGGACAATGAGCCTATCCTTGAACTAAGAGTGCATCATTTCCAAATGTATGATCATAGAAGTAAGAGACATCATTTCAAACGGAAATGGTTTGCAATACTGTCCAAACCTTTCCTCAGTTTGAGTGCTCTGCATGCCATGACCAAAGTACCCATGTTTGTAGCCTAAACTTTTTCTTAATTCAAGCACTCTACATACTAAGCCTGGAGCATGTAGAGCACATCTCGGCCCCATGTTTGCAATGCTATCCAAACTTTCCCTTGATTTGAGCACTCTGCATGCCAAGACTGGAGCATGCATGGCACATTTCGAACCCATATTTGCAGCCTGAATCTTTTCTCGATTCGAGTGCTCTATATGCTAAGATCGAAGCATGCAGGGCACATCTCACTCCCATGTTTGCAATGCTGTCCAAACCTTCTTTTGATTCGAGTGCTCTGCATGTCGAGATCAAAGCACGAAGGATACGTCTTGGTCTTGTATTTACTGCCCAAATATTTTCTTGCTTTGAGCACTCTACATGCCATGATCAAAATGTATAGGGCACGTGTCGGCCCCATGTTTACAATGCTGTCCAAACCTTCTCTCGATTCGAGCGCTTTATATGCCAAAATCCAAATCCTGTACAAACAAATACTTAATTAATTAATTTTTAAATTTTTAATTATGCATAATTAATATAATTTAAATAAAAAAATAAGTTTTAGTAATGGTTGCTAATACTCACAATAGAATTAGACTACCATATAGGACTGAGGCATAGGCTGGCACACAAGAATTGAGGTGCCAGGAGGCATAGCCGAGTAGGGACTGAGGCTTGGGGATGCATCCATGAATGGGAGCTTAAGGAGATGAGAGGTGGGGGGTGGTCGGGGGCTTGAGGAGGTAGTCCTGGTGGAGGTAGTCGGGGGAAGCCGTCAGATGGGGGAGAGAGGGGGTAGCGGGGGACCAAAGGGTGAGGGAGAGGGGGGGTGGGCAGGGATTTCGGGGAGCCGAAAGGAGGCTAGGAGCTTACAGCTAGGGGCTCGAGGTGGCAGGCTACGTATGGTTGTGGGGAGGCAACTGGGGAGAAGATGCCTGTCGGGGGAGAGAGGGGGGTGGCAGGGGCACTGAAGGGCAGGGGAGAGGGGATAGGAGGCTAGGGTTTCAGGAAGGAGGGAGTCAGGAGCTTGCGCCCGAGGACTCGAGGAGGCGATAGGCAGCCAGAGGCTTCGGGAGGAGAGCCAGATGCATCCGGGGGAAGGTGGTCGAGGATAGAGAGGGGGTGGCTGTGTAACCGAAGGGTGGAGAATTTGGATTTTGAGGAGAAGGAGGCTAGGGGCGTGAGGAGGCAGGCAAGGTGCAGCCTGAAGGAGATGACTAGGGGTAAGCTGGCAGCTAAGGGAGAGAGAGGGTGGTAGGGGAACTGATAAGTACCATAAAAACACCATTAAAAATATTAATTTATTAATTAATTTATCTTTAATTTTAAAAATTAAATACTTTTATTTATTATTTTTAAGAAATATATTTATCAATAGAAAGAGCTCATTTTTTTGATCACAATAGAATAAATTTAGAGCAAATCGAAGTTAAAACATACTCGATATGAATTTTTTTAATAAATAGAAAAATTAATTTGGCTCAATTGGCTCACCCAGCCAAGTCGGCATTCATAGCCAAGCCATCGAAAGTAACTTAGCTGGTGCATCCCAACTCCACTGACACACCATTCAAGCCGACTCAGCCATAGGAGTTGACTCATCGATCCATGAATCTAGGCGTGGACCGCTAGCTCAGTAGAAGCAGCGAATCATAGGCTACCATGTGGTGGACCAAGACCCTTAAGGGGTTTACAAAAAATCTATCATGGCTCATGGGGCATTTTGGTCATTTCAAGTGGTAAAGTTGGATGGTGATTGATTGCGGTCTTTGATGCCACTGGTCCACGCAGTCCATGGGCACAGTGATAGTGCCATCCGATGGTCCATCTCGTTTCTAATTCAAATTTAATGGCTAAGGTCTATTCCCATTTTGATTCAGATTCCATCAACTTCTAGACTTTGATCCGACAACCATGCATGTTCCTAGCATTGATCCAATGGCTAACGAAGCACCCGATAGTGATTAAAGTACCCAAGCATTGATCCAAGGGCTCAGATTTGCTAGATTAACTCGATCCGATGGTCCACATTAATTCTGATTGTATTTTTGGCTTATTAAACATGGTTTTTGATGATATTAGGATCGTTTGATCCCCATCTAATGGCCAGACTTCATCCAGAAGAGTAGGACATGTCCAGGACAATTTTAAATCTAATTTTAACTAGAATTTATCCATATTTTGCTGATAAAACACTACCTTAGTCCCATATTGGCTAATAGCAAAGATCCCTCTCCTCCGACACCTATTTACGGACCTTCAGGTCATCAAATCAAAGCATTTTCGATCATGAAAAGGTGATGGTATAGGTTAGAGCCATGCTTGTGATTCGTGTTTGCTTCAAGGTAGATGGTGCCGAGAGGAAGAGCTGGACTTCTACACCATCTCAACGCCAATACCGATCCAAGATCATGATCAGTCACTTTTAATTTTTATTTTTTTTAAATTTTATGTATTTAAATTTTAAATTAAATTTTAATTAATGCAAATTTATTTTTATGCTCTTTAAATTTTATGCTCTTTATTTTTATTATAAATTTAATTATTGCTCTTTATTTTTATTGCAAGTAGATGCTAAGATCTAACTAGTAGATCTCAGTACCAAGTTTAATTTTATACACTATTTAATTTTTATTTTTTATTTATAATTTTATTTTTTGATTTAATTTTATTTTTGAAATTTTTTTTTTATAAAAAAATTAAAAATTTTAAAAATAAAACACTACCTTCTTTATGGATTCGATCTGACTCACTACTTACTATCTGATTTTAATTATTTTAAGAAGTCATAATTAAATTGATAAATATGGTGTCTTTACGATAATATCGTGCTCTTACCAAATTTTTGGCACGATTATCAGAGAAGGAATAAATGCTATTATTTTTTATTTCTTTGATTTTCTTATAAACAAAGAATAATTACAGCAAACACACCAAGTTTTTAGCACCCTTATCGAGGAAAAAATAGATGCTTTTTTTTAATTTCTTTGATTTTTTTTATAAATTAATTATAAATAATTCTTTTGTGACTATTGCTTACTAACTTTTGTTCTTTATTTTATAGAAAAGAGAAAAAATAAATAAAAAAATTAGGGCAAGAACGAAGCTTCCAATCTAATTTTGCTTGGTGAGATCAAATCTAACCCTAGATCTCTTTTCTTTTTTTATCATTTGCTTTATTCTCAAATTAATTTAAAAAATACCCACTTAAATCTAATTAAAATTTTCATGACAAGAGTAGAAATTCTAACTATTTAGAGCATCCATCATATTAGTTTTATTTTAATTTTAATTTTTATTTTTGGTGATAGCTAGAGATAAGGTAAGCCTTTAAAGTTTAATCAATTTCATGCATCTAATTTAGTTGTATAGAACTCCTTGTCTAAAAGTGATTGTACATATTCATCTTAAATCAACTTAAGGGCACAACCCCATTAAATAAGATAAGATAAAAATTTGATTATCCTTCTTTGGCCCATAAATAACCAACCAGCATCCTATATTAACCTAAGCCTTAAATTTTAAAATCAATTAGACATCGGCCCTAGAAACTTGAGCTTAATAGAATAAAAAATCCTAAAAGTTGGATCGAATTAGGATTAGTCAATTTAACTGGTGTCTAAGAAAAATGATTCAGGAATGACTGGGCCTAAAGCAAGGTAGTTTATAATTGATTCCGTTAGCTTACCTAGTCAAGCATAATTAGTGTCTAAGGCAAGAAGAGGGGACTTCCACCGACCTTACTTTTACCTAACCAGTTGATTGGTTGATTTTACACATAGAGAGCTTGAAGGTGACCTTTTCTATTTTAGATCTATTCTTTCTTTCTTCTCCTTTTTTCTACTAAAAATAAAATAAAATAAAATAAAATAATAATAAATTAAATTAAATAAAAAATAATAAAAAATAAATAAAAAATAAAAAATTATAAAAATTATGAAAAAAATTAAAAATTATAAAATAATAAAAAAATTTTAAAAATAATTTAAAAAATCTAAAAAAATTTTTGAACCACATGATAAGGTTGCACTAGTATATACACGGTAGGAGATCACCTTTTCTGATCTAGTTGAATCTAATTATAAAATTGAATGGCTAAATCATATTAAACTTAATAGTCAAATGGCTAAAAATCTTAGAGATCCATCTAAACAACTAATGGACTACTTTATTTCTTCTGCCTATAATCCATTGACTTGTATCTAATTACTTGATATCTTTGCAACCCACTATGAAACCAAGCTGACCACAATCCAGATGCTCCCATCTTTATATGGGAACACCAATGATGATCCTTATAAGCATCTAGATGGCTTTTTAGAAATATGTTCTAAGATAAAAATCTAAAATTTAACTAATGATGCCCTTAGATTAATTTTATTTTTTTTCCTTAAAAGATAAAGCCAAGTACTGGCTTGGCATAATAGGAAGACCAATCCAAACTTGGGCTAAATTGTAAAGTAAATTTCTTAAGAAATTTTATCCCATAGACTAAACCAACACCATGAGGCGAGCTATTACTAGATTTGCTCAGCTTCCAAGAGAACAAATTCACGAGTCAAAGAAAAGACTTAAGAAACTTCTTAGAAAATGCCCACATCATGGTCTATCTATGTGGCAAATAGTTCAAGCTTCCTATGATGGTTTAGGAGACTAATATAAATAAATGGTAGATGCATATTGTGGAGCTGCATTGATGAACAAGAGTGAGGATGAAGCCTATACCTTATTTGAAATCTTGAGTAAAAACTCAATTAACCATGCTTCATTATCTTTCTACCAAAAGTAGGCAAAAATCTATGATCTAGAATTTAGTTCTATGATTAATTCGAACTTGATAAATAAAGTAGACCTTCTTGCCTAGAAATTAGATCAACTCCTAATCCTAGTTCAACAATCTCCTGCACAATTCACATCACCCTCTAATTATTAGAAGATTTGTTCTATCTGTGCCGGCTCAGCCTATCATGTGAGTGAATGTTCCACGACTGCATAATTTTCATCCTCTATCCAAGAACAAGTTCAAGTTGCACAAGACTAGTCCAACCGGTTAATGATCTTTTTTGAAATACATATAATCCAGATTGGAGGAACCATCCTAATTTTTGTTGGATATTCCATCAAACTCAGGCTTAGATCCAAATTTCACTAGTGCAGAACTATCAAAATAGGCTCCAATACCAAAACTATGTCTATAATAGTGGTCAGCCTGGTCAAGCCATTCAACCATCATACTATAATTAGCCATCATATCCACCTCCTTAATAGATCAATCTAGCTGACAATAAATTTAATCAACTTCAACAATTGATTCTGACTCAACAATAATCTATCACGAGGCTAGAAGCTCAAATAGGATAATTAGTTGAGTCTAACATGCAAAAAAAACTAGATCAATTATCGAGCCAACCGATTCTTAACAACCCACCTATTGTCTATCAATCAACTAGATCAAATTATCAATCCAATATCCCACTTAGAAATCCATAGTTAGAGAATACCAAAGTAATTTCTAAACATAAAAGTTATAGGATTCTTATGGATCCATACCAAAATCAAGTAAGGGAGGCTAGTAATGATGCTAGCCAAAATAAAAGTTAAAAAAAAAAGGTTAGTACTGAGACTAAGCATATAGAAGAACCTGAGCTCAGAGCCGGTACTAATGCTGGTTCTAATTTAAATGAAACTGATAAAGGAAAGAAGAGAGAGGATGATTTACCTGAGACCTATAAACCAATAGTCATATTTCCTTCACTTCTAGAAGTCAGTTCTTTTTACAAAAAATCATTAAACATATAATGAAAAGCCAATGGAGTTGTTTAAATAAGATCATATTAATTTAACTTTAGAATTAAACCTATCTTTAGTTGCCCTTCTAGTATCCATTGCATCAAATTTATCTCCTAACCCAAAAACTCAATTCATGAGCATTCTAAAAGAACAAATAGGAGAAATTCTTAACAAACAAGGGTTTGAGAATGGGGTCACAAACTATATTTCCATAATTAACAATGAATATATCAATAAAGAGATAACAAACTATCTTCCTAAGATTGGCAATCCAAAATTATTAAAATTTGTCAATCCAGTATTCGATACGAGATAGGTAAGCTTCCTTGTGTTTGGTTGAAGATGGTAAACTAAGCACTTGTTGAAAAGCAATCCAATATTTAGTTTTCTTTCATCTAATTTATTTTTTTAGTTTATTTTTTTAGAATATTTTGAATAAGTTGGAGGAAGAGCCTAAATTTTCAAAGGCATATACTAGACCGTAAGAGTATTGAGCTAGGTGTATTATTTCTTATTCTTTATTACATCCTTTATTTTTTTTCTTCATTGAGGATAAGGTTGATTAAGTTGGAAGGAGAGAATAATAAAAAATTTTAAATTTTAAAGTCCTCAAAAAAATTAGTATTTAGCATTTAGACATCCAATTATGCTTAAGAATCAAATTGAACTAAGCATTTTAAAAAAAAAATTGATGCATAGATTAGAGAATTTTTTAGATATTGAGGGATCAAGTATTGAGAAAATCCAATAAAAAGTTATGTCTAGAATATTAATAATTTTTTTTGAGCATTTCTAATTTTTTCTACCAACATCAAAGAAGAGTCTACTTTTTATGGGCATGTATCGGATAACTATACATTTCTTCATATAAAAAATTTATAAAATAAAATAATTTTTAAGTACTTTTTACTGAGTAATCGGACTTCTTTACCTAAGAAAGCATTGAGTTTCACGTCAAAAGGTGAAAAGAATAAAAAAGCTTCTTATTAAACTAGTCTTAACTCGTAGCCTGTTTGATTCGAGCTAGTAAGCCTGAGGGATATTTTATACCTAGTGCCCTAAAGCCAATTGGTTTGAAAGTTATTGGCCCAAGACTCGCTACATGGATCAAATAGAAAGCTTAAGAAATTAAGACACTAAATAGTGGTATAATATTAAAAATAATACATTAATTTTTCATCAAGTAATCGAATCCTGTTGCCTAAGTAAGCAATGATATTTGCATAAAAAGGTGGACAATATGAATAAAAAAATTAATAAATGAAGGGCAAAAGTAGCAATACACTTGCCTCAAGAAAGTTTAGATAATTTAGAGATACAAGTAGGATAATTTAGAAATAGTTTGAAAAAGTTTAAATATTTTTTAATTAATTTTTATATTAGTAAGTATTGATATTCTAATGATATACTTCACTTATGCTCTATTGAATATCAATGGCTATTTTAAAAATTACTCAGATAAAAATCGAAACTCTAAAGTTAAAAGATATCTAAAACTAAATTTTTTTTTTTACTCGAGAATGAGCAAAACTTATGTTGGAAGGTGTGATAAGTACCATAAAACTATCATTAAAAATATTAATTTATTAATTAATTTATATTTAGTTTTAAGAATTAAATATTTTATTTATTATTTTTAGAAACTATGTTCATCAATGGAAAGAGCTTATTTTTCTAGTCATAATGAAATAAGTTTGAAGCAAATTAGAGTTAAAATGGATCTTATACAAATTTTTAAAGAAAAAATTAAAAAAAATAATTCAGCTCGGCAAGCTCATCCAGCCGAGTTGGTGCACTTAGCCAAGCTGCCAAAAGCAGCTCAATCGATGCATCCCAGCTCAACTAGTACACCATTCAACCCAACTTAGTCATAAAAATTGACTCGTCAGTCCATGAATCCAGGCATGGATCGCCAGCTCAATCGAAGCAGCGAATCATAAGCTACCATGTGGTGGATCAAGATCCTTAAGGGGTTTATAAAAAATCTATCATGGCTCATGAGGCATTTTGGTCATTTCAAGTGGCAAAGTTGGGTGGTGATTGGTTGCGATCTTCGATGCCACCGATCCATGCGGTCCATGGGCACTATGACAGCACCATCCGATGGTCCATCTTGTTTCTGGCTCAGATCTGATGGCTAAGGCCTATTCCCATTTTGATTCGGATTCCATCAGCTTCCAGACTTGGATTAGATGGCCGCACACATTCCTAACATTGATCTAATGGCTGATGAAGCACCCAACAGTGATTAAAGCACCCAGGCATTGATCCAAGGGCTCAGATTTGCCAGATTACTTGATCCGATGGTCCACATTAATTTTGACTAGATTTGCGCTGATTAAACATGGTTTTTGATGATTTTAGGATTGTTTGATCCCCATCTGATCGCTAGACTTCATCCAAAAGAGCAGGACATATCCAGCACTATTTTAAATCTAATTTTTACCAGAATTTCTCCATATTTTGCTGATTAAATACAACCTTAATCCCATATTGCCTAATAGCAAAGATCCCTATCCTCCAACACCTATTTAAGGACCCTCAGGCTATCAAATCAAAGCATCTTCAATTATGAAAAGATGATGGTACAGGTTAGAGCCATGCTTAAGATTCATGGTTGCTTCGACATAGATGGTGCCAAGAGGAAGAGCTAGACTTCTACACCATCTCAATGCCAACGCCGATCCAAGATAAAGATCAGCTACTTTTAATTTTATTTTTTTTTAAATTTCATGTATTTAAATTTAGAATTAAATTTTAATTAATGCAAATTTATTTTTTTGCTCTTTAAATTTTATACTCTTTATTTTTATTATAAATATAATTATTGCTCTTTGTTTTTATTGTAAGTAGATGCTAAGATCTAACTAGTGAAGGAAAAATTAGATTTTCCTACCATAGGTTGCATCTGATCGGATCAGATTTTTAGCAAAATAATTTTTAAAAGTTTTCTATGATCTAATTAGATTTGAGAATTTTCAAATCTAATTAAATTGATCTAAAATTAGAAGTAAAATAAAAATAAAAATAGTGATAATAATTATCACCTGATCGGATAAATCATTTATCCATTGTGATGATCTAATGATTGATTCGAGGTTCTGATTAAGCCGCGTACGCGTCCAGCCTCTACCAGTATCCACTTGAGTCAGATCTAAAACTCTCCTTCTTTTGGATTTGATCTCTAAAGATTAGATCTGATATCTTTCCATAGAGCCTTCAAAATGAATTTTGAGGGCTGCATGTTCATCTCACGAACACCTTCGTCTCTTGCTGATCTTCGCACCAACAGGACTTGATCTTTGCTTATAGATTTTACCCAACTCTTGGGTGTGGAGAAGAGGGGAGAGGATTACATGTGGGAGATGTGGAGATGGAGATTTTGGTAGGGCTTCACCATAGAGAATTTTCTATGCAAAATAGCTTGCGTAGGGCCCTATTTATAGACCTAGTCAAGAGTCTGTTCACATATAACTTTGAATAGGTTAAAGTTTAACATGCAGGACTCTTCCATGATCTCCGCACCCCACACCACATATTTTTTGTATTTTGTCAAACAAAACTTAAAATTATGGCATGAAAAAAAGGATAAGATGAGTAGATAGCGCAAACTCTTATCTCCCTAGACATTTGAATCAAATTCAAATGCTTTGACCAGTCAAAACTAATTTGAATGGGCACCTTCTCTTATCCATCAGATGTGCACACCATAAAGGGGCGTGTGCTCATAAACTCCATGTAAATCCCAAGGGCACATGTGCCCTCAGATAAATTCTAGGGGGCACATGCCATATCTCTTCTTTCCTACATACTGGGTCAACATTTAACCCTTGTCCTGTTCCCATCTTATGGGATTAAGACAAAACCTTTTCAAGTTTTACCCAATGGATTTATGTCAAGTCCTAATCAAGTTAGAACAAGCCTTGATTAGACTAGGACTCGATCTAGTCAGATCAAGAATAATCCATCTAGAATTTTTAGGAGAGTCTTGTCCAAATTTCATCTCATGATTTTAGGACAAACCCTAATCTAGCAAAGGCAATCCCTATCTTATTCCCATCTTATGGGATTTAGGACAAGTCTTGATCAAGCTAGGATAAGGTCCAATCAAAATCAAGATAAATCTCTATAGAGTTTTTAGATAAGCCTTATCCAAATAGTTCCAGAAATTAGCAGGTCTTGTCCTGTTTCCATCCGATGGATTAGGACAAGCCTAGATCAGGTTAGAACAAGACTTTTCTAACTTGAACAAGTTTCAGTCAGACTAGGATAGAGCCATACAAGGCTCTCGGATAAGCCAAATCCAATTTAGCTCAATCAAGATGAACCAGAAAGATGACAGAAGGAGAATATTAGGTTCAATCATGTGCTAACATGATTTTCTTGAACCTAATTGGATCTAATCCAAATCAATCAAACTGGATTAGCTCAATTGATGACATCCAGACCCAAACCATTATTTGTGTGATCCACTTAGGTTTAGTTCTGTATGGTAATGGGACATGTCGTCATCTCTATTAATGATATCATCAAAATACCTTTTGATAGATCAAAATGCTTTCGATTCACCTAATTAGAAGTATCGATCATTAAGATAATTCTAATTGATCTCAAAATCCACCAGTGACACCTAGCAGTATAAGTTGGCAATTCATCAAAATCAAATAGCGAACCTCTCAGTGTAGCTACCTGTGTGATTGGGTTCTTCTATCATGAGCCTCGATGGGATTAGGGTTAAGGTGAACTCATCAAATCCAACACCCATCATATTAATGAATCATTCGATTCAAGTTTAAAGTGAAATCCTAATAGAAACTTCTTTCTATTATTTCACACTATCATGGCCATGGGTTTTAGAACTTGATCTTATAATCATCATAGGACTACTCCTCCTTTACTGAGGTTGATAGATCCCATCTTGGTGTGATCCAATTCCTACAATGAACATGCTATAGCCAACGTACACCTCAGGGTTCTGAATGGCTAAGAAGATCAAGATTATTGTGTAGTAAAACTACAACACCCTCAAGGTAAATTGTGAATGCACCTTAGGTCAAAGAACTAGACACATGCTGTAGCATCAAGCTAGTCATCGATGAGAAGGTAGGCTCCCTTATGATTGCTCGAGGTGGTCACGCTCAGTACCCTCATTCTCAAACAAGTACTTGTACTCTCACTCTGGTATCTCCACACTGTAGACTCAAGACTCATCTATCCTAAGAAAGCGATTGTACATCGATCTTTCAGATCGATCACCATCCTTGTAATGATCCTACGATCGAAAGTAGTTTATGAGTTAATTATAATAACACATGCCTTAAATTCTCAACTCTTGAGAATATGTGTTATCATACCTATTAACTCAATAGATGTATCATAGATACTTTAATATATAATGTGATAGAATAAATAATCTTTTAATTTTTTTATGTTAAAATTATGAAAATGCTCCTAGAAAGTATTTAACAAGTATCAGCCAATCTAGCTTCTAGAGCACACATCTAACAAACTCCCACTTGACGTAAAGCTAATTAACTATAAATCTAAGTCCCATCTTCTCAAGATGGGCTTGGATCTTCTGCTGGCCTAATAGCTTTGTCAGTGGGTCAGTCGCATTATCTGCGATCTTGACTCTCTTGACCTCGATGTATCATTCTTGAGGTAATCATGGATTAGGTGGAACCATCTTCTTGGAACTCTTCCAACTTACAGTACCACCAGTGCACAGAAACAAACTTTTAGACGTCGACTTTCAATCATCTTTATTAGACATAAAGTTTGAGTCTGCATACCCCTAGACTTAGAGTTCACCATGCTGAACCTCTTTAGCACCTCCTCTATGTGAAAAATCCAGCATGCTCTTTAGTCTATCCCTATGGACCTTAAAAATAAAAATGAAAGATGCCTTACCTAGGTCTATCATAGAAAATTTCTTAGATAACCATACTTTGACCTATGTTAGTATGAAAATATCATTTTCACTTAGGAGGATATCATCTACGTACAATATAAGCAAGACAACAGTGCTCCCACTGACCTTCTTGAACATACTTGATTTCTTCTCGTTCTTGATTAAAATAAATAATTTGATTACATCAAGCATTCCAACTTCGAGATGCTTGCTTAAGTGCATAGACGGATCTTTGCAGCTTGTAGATCATTGTGATCACCATCACTGAATGTGAAATCAAATGGTTGTTCTATATAGATATCTTCCTCAAGGTATCCATTTATAAACTCCATTTTTTAAGTCCATCTACCATATTTCATGATTGAAATATACTATAATGGCAAGCAATGTGCAGATGGATGGCCACTGACAATAAGGTATCCTGATATCCTTTGGTCATTAGTGTTAGATATATGTGCCCTAGAAGCCAGAATTGGCTGACACTTGTAATACACTTCTAGGGGCAAAATTATAATTTTGACTAAAATCAATAAATGGGTTATTTTCTATCACATATGTGTATTTAGTGTCTGTGATACATCCTTTGAGTTAATGGTAATGATAATTCATATTTTCAAGAGTTGAAAATTTAAGACATGAATAATCATTATTAACTCATAAATTGCTCCTGACCATAGGATCATCACGAGGATGGTGATTGATCCGGAAGGTTGGTGTACAATCGCTTCTCTTTAGTAGATGAGTCTTGAGTCTACGGTGTGGAGACACTGAAGCGAAAGTACAGATACTCGTTAGAGAACGAGGGCACTGAGCGTGACCACCTCGAGTAGTCATTAGGGAGTCTACCTTCTCGTCAATGACTGACTCGATGCTGCAGTAGTGTGTCTGGTTCTTTGACCTGACATGCATCGGCAGTTCACCTTGGGGGTGTTATAGTTTGACTACACCATTACTCGATCTCCTAGCCATATGGAACCCTGAGGTGTATGTTGGCTATAGCAAGTTCATTGTAGGAACTGGATTGCATCAAGATGGAATCTATCTACCTCGGTGGTAGAGGAGTAGCCCTATGATGATCATAAGAATCAAGTCCAAAAATCCATGGCCATGGTAGAGTGAAATAATAGAAAGAGTTTCTATTTAGATTTTCACATTGGACTCGAATCGAATGATTACATCATATGACAGAGACTAGGGTTTGATGAGTTCACCTTAACCCTAATCTGATCGGGGCTCAAGATAGAAGAACTGAATCACACAGGTAGCTGCACCAAGAGGTTCGCATTCAGCTCTGATGGGTTGCCACCATATACTGCTAGGTGTCACTGGTGGATTTTGGGAGCAATTAGAATGATTTAGATGATCGATCATTCTAGCTGTTCGAATCAGAAGAGTTCTGATCCATCGAAAGGAGTTTCGATGATGTCGATGATAGAGATCATGACATATCCCATTACCATACAGAACTGAACCTAACTGGGTCACACAAACTAAGAGTTTGAATCTGGTGATCATCAATTGAATTGATCTAGTTCAATTGATCTGAATGAGATTCAATTAGGTTCAAGGAAATTGTGCTAGCACTCGATTGAACCTAACATTCTTCTTTTGCTATCATAAATAAGTTGTCCTGTCTGAGCCAAAGGAGTTTGTCTCAAACAGAGGCTTCATTATGGTCTGACAGGAGGTTGTCCAATTCAGAAAAGGTTGTCTTATTTGTAAGACATTACCTGCCATTTTGGTCACCTGCCATTTCTGTTCTTTGACTTTGGTCAAAAGTCTATCTTTGACTGGTCAAACATGACCGTTGACACTTTGACTTTTAACCACATATCATGCACCTATTGGAGAGCTGGTGGGGCCTATCCTCCTGCTAGAAACCTGGCAAGGAGAAGGGTGCACGCCACCCTAGGCGGGTGCCCAAGTTGGAGCGCCTAGGAGTCTTGTTGGACAAGGACTCCATCTCTTTTTGGATTCCAATTAGAGTTCTTCTAAGAACCAACTTTGACTGTCTTAGGTGCCCTTTAAGGAGGAATCCAGGTCTCTATTCCCACCAATCAGATTTAGATCTGATTTCACAAAAAGGTTGTGATTGGTTGGAGGAAGAGAGTTGGTCACGCTTAGTCTATAAAAAAGACCCTGCACCCACATAGAAGAGAAGAAGCATTCATGAGAAACCCCACGGCTCCAAGGCTGCCTCTCCCTCCTTCTCACTGCCATAGTCTTTCTCCCTTGCTCTCCACGTCCAAAAGGAGTTTTGACCTTGGTTGGTGCAATTTAGATCAAAGAAGGCGATCAAAATAAGGAAGGCTGCGCTGCTGCAAAGGACGGCTAGTCATCTTCAAAAGGTTTTGAAGATCCTCCAGATTAGATTCAGATCTAATTTTTGAGGTGTGATAGATGAAGAAGAGGATCTCTAGATCAAACCGAGTGGATACGGTAGAGGCCAGGCGCTGCGTGGCTAAGATCCAAACCTTCCGCTGCAAGCAGGATCATTAACAGGGTATAGGATTACCCAGATCAGGTAAATTAAATTGATTTAATTTATCTTTTATTTTATTTTATTTAAAATAATAAGAATTAGATCTGAAACATATCAAGATCTGATTGGAATCAAGAGAAAATTTTTGAAATATATCTCTTGATCTGATCAGATCTGACGAACCTGGCCAGAAAATCAGGATTTCCTTCAACTGGTATCAGAGGCCAGTTCTAATTGTTTAGATCTGATTTTAAAATTATTTTAATTAAAAATAATTGATTCAGATGTCACATGAGATGTGATCAGATCTGAAATTAGAAAAAATTAAAAATTTTAATAATTTGGATCTAGATTGAAAGATTGCATGACTAGTTCTAGAATAGAATAGTTTCTATAGAATGTCTTTGCATTCTTTTTGATTTAATTTGATTAATCATTTTTAGATCTTTTTATTTACTATTTTCTGATATTATAAGTATTATAATAACCATATGAAAATAGCAAATAAAATTATTTAATTTTTGAATATCATATTGATATGATTGGATGCTTGTCTAGACTAATTGTAGAATAGTTCTACATAATTATCTTAGATTAGAATTTATTTTGATTAGATCAATTTAAATCTAATTTTTAGATTATTATGAGATAATTTAGATCTAAAAACATGCATGATTATGATACATGAGATGTATGCAAAATATGCCATGATTAGATCTCTTATTATATGAGATATTTGAATAGAATCTGATATTATTTTGTAGTATTGAATGTTTTCCTGATTAAGGCGTTCCTTATGGCCGTCCGCATCATAAGAACGAAGAAGGGTTGAAAGGCCCTCTTTCCCATTCGATGGGGTGTTCTTTATGATGTAGGGGTGCTGCGTGTTCGTCCTTAATTCTCT